>JAHWFP010136837.1:54856-69873 GCA_023313725.1 Lithobius niger | reverse complement strand
AGAAGGTGGCTACTGACTTAATGAATAAACAGTCAAACACTAACCTATCATCTCATTTGCTGACAGGAGGATAACAGCATCGGCAGACAGCTTAACCTCTTGACTTTATTTTATCTTATCTTCGTCTGATTTTTTCTTATAGGCGCGTCCAAATCTATAACTCGGTCAAATTTTGACCGATTTTGAAGTTTGAATACACCAATCGAACCGTTTTTTCGAGAGCTATCCGTTGGTGCTACTGAAAAGACAGTAGCTCAAATAGTTTTTGAATTATTTAAGAAAAACTAAAATACAACCAAAAATAGACCTTAAATTTTGTTACGGAATCCACATTTGGATAAAAAAAAAACCCTATATCAAGAAAAATATAATTCTGAATCAGTATTGGTTGTGCTATGGTACCAACTATATTACGGCACCGTTAGCATCTTGGGTGAAAGTCACCCGCTTTACAATCACAGCCATTTATATTGAATTTGTGAGCCCATAACCATAATTCGCCTTATATTCAAGCCGCCTTACCATTCCATTTACCTGCACCAATGCAGGCAGCTATACCTGCAGATACCAAGTATCATCCTCACTCAAGCATTCCAACTGATTTCAAGTATGAATTGTGTTGCTGTGCTATATTCATCACAGTGCAGCGAAATAATGCTGCCAGGCAAAGGGTTAAAGCATTTCCACAAGTTACAGTGATTCGACTATACCGTCAGTGGCAGTGCAGGGAGTCTAACTGCACACAGCGCTAGATTACGAGGGGCCCTGGTGGACCACTGATTTATGCAGTTGAACATGCAGTAACTCAACAGAATTATAGTCGTCTGTAGGTTGCTTGAACACAGGCCCTAAGCGTTCTCCCGCTTCCGGCTTGTGTTCAAGCAACTCAAAAACGACCATTCTGCTGAGTTAGTGTGTATTCAACTTTTAATCAACACGTTTTGTGGTAGGCCTGTCGACTTGAATCAGGCCATTTTTTAACATGGTAAACTGCTGCTCCAAGTGGAGCACCAGCCTTCACGAATGGAGCATCAGTCAGCATCATGGAGCAGTGAAGCGCCAGCCGTTGCAACTCCGTTCCTCAAAGTTTAAACTCATTTTTCGTTTTCAAAAAAATCATTTTGATAAAAAATAAAATATAGATGACACGAAAATGTGTAAGCTTTTGATGGAATTTGTTCGTCACCCGAAATTCCTAATGCCTCCAACCCTATCTAGTTTTTAAACACTTAGAACTGAAAACATTAGGATGTGTCATGTCTCCAAATCATGTGTCCATTCATTTTTATTCCCATGGCACCATTACATGGTATACTCACTCCACTCAAAACCTTCTAAATGAAATGAAATAAATTTAGAATGTAAATTTCTGAGAACTGGAGTGCAAAACTGTTTTTGTATTTCGACCCCCCCCCCCCCGCCTTTTGACTGCCCTCTGTCCAAAGAATCATGCCTTTTTTTTACTATATGGAGCTCCACTTCATATTCCTTAAAAAATGCCCTGACTTGAATATCTCCTTTTCTGAAATGTTACTGGTGTATCAGTAGCAGGCTGTCAGTAACTACTACGGACACGACACACCATTGATATTTCAGAAAAGGAGACATTCAAGTAGTAGGCCTACCACAAAACGTGTTATGTTGCAACTAATGTTAAAATTATTCACCTGTTTCTAAAACCCCTCTACAGACCATGGATATCCATGTTGGCAATGACGAAGTCTTTTCGCTGCAAAGTTTATTGTGGGAAAGAATAATACAAACGTAACAAAGGATAAATAATAAACAAATAGGATATATCTGAAGGTAAAGGATTAAATACAGCAGACTTGCCTACAACAACTAGCCTTCAGAAAATGACATTATGTATTTCTTTCGTTTTCAGGTTAGTGTATTATTGTGTTTTTACAAGGTCAAAATATAATCTGTTAGTCCGTAAATAAACTGCCAGAATCGATTCAACCTTGAGTTCTAATAATTCCTGCCTCTGCTATTTGTTCCCCACCCGGGGCAGTGTCATTTCCTAATAATATTCGACAACCAAAACACGTAGGCGCACGCAGAAGGATGAGTTCCATGGTAGGGGGATCAAAATAATGGCACCAATACACGCACATTTGAAGGTTCTTCTTCAGAATCAAAGATGGCTGCCTTCTAGTTGATGTTCCAAGTCGTATTGCATGCAAGTGCAGACGTAGATAGCTACAAGACACTGTTGTAACAAAAAAGCCCTGCGGCAAACCACCTGCATCTGTAGCAGAAAATCTAGTCCTATACACACACACACACACACACCGACATTGCTCTATAAATGGCGCTGGAGGCGATAGAGTAGTACGAGTTTGAGACACGCCATTTTTCGATGGCTAGTCCTACATCCATCGACATGCAATCACTCATTAAAAACACGGTCTGAGCAACGTAATTGAGACAACATTCTTCGATAATGGCGAACGTACCATCATCAAAAGTCTCTTCAGTCCGTCAGTCAACTAACTAAACCACTATTTCAGCGCCGTGGGCGAGGGGAAAAGGGGGTAAGGGGGGGGGAGGGGAGGGGGATAGGAGAAGAAGAAGTAGGCCTGGATGATCACGCTAGTCCTCAAGGTACAAACAAATCAATAACGGAAGATAGAAAAACGAAATCAAAAATAAAACCTTTCCTGCAAACACACTTGCGAGGGATGGCCTAGCTGTCTTTAGGCTGTTTCGTGTGTCTAAAAACAGCACGGCTCGTTCTTCTACGTCCGGGCCTACAGGACATTTGCAGCTTCCAACTTACAAACAACAAAAAATGACACTTCGAATCACGCAAACTTTCTCCGCTCGACCAATTAATGTAAATTCGTACATTAATAAAAAAAAATAATAAAAAAAAAGTGAGCCAGATATCGCTGCAATCGAAAAATGATAATAATAATTTCAAGGACAGTAATAATTATTAAATAGTAAAAAAAAAAATATAAAAATAAAATGTACCGAATGAACTGAACACCCTGCACGCGATTGCCGTTTCATTCCAGTTTTTGTGACTTAGTTCGAATTTTAACGGCCTGTGATTTGAGTAAGGTTAAAACCGATTTAAAAACAAAAAACAAAAAAGGCCTTAAGTGTGTGATTATGAGAGGAAGGGATCTTTTTTGAAAAGATTACGGCTCATTGGCTCGCATCCTGTCTTTTGTCTAGAGCGTCGTAAGCAACGAAAAAATTTCGAATCTTCAGTAATTGCTTTTTTGAAAGGGAAATTATTACGTAACGCTGTTACAGTGCAGTGTGATAGCGGATTATTTATTTATTTATTTATTTATTTATTTATTATTTTTTTTTAACCAACGTTGATCTGATCGCGTTATATCACGACAATTATGATAAAGTAGCCACTTAAAAACGTTGAACGAGTCCTCAGACTGAGTTGGCGACAGTTCGGTGCGCCTTTGGTACTTTAAAACGTCTTTATCACTAAAAGAAAGAAATGGTTTAAAATGTTAACTCTTTGACACCCAGTTTGAAATGAAAGCTAATTTTATTTTAAATCCCGTTGTGGTGTATTTGTAAGGTAACGTATCTCGTTTTTAACAAAATGACACGTTGGGTTAAAAATGTTCTATCAAATGGTTCTTGTACCCATCTCTTGTCAAGATTCATATAAGCGTAATGAACACACTGTTTGCTTGTATGCCTACATCCGTAACATAGTCATCACCTGAAAGGCACAAGAAGCCAAGAAACCAGCCGCCAAGGCTTTTGTACAAAGTTCTTTGTAAAAACTATATACGTGCAGTATTGGTACTAATTAATAGCTTCAAAACCTTGTAAACACTCACATCATAGGGGGCCAGAAGCTGAGGCGTTTTAAGATGTTTTGACTGCTATTATGCTGAAAGTGCCATTTTTGAGGTCTAAAAATGACTTTGTCTTCCAGTTTGGTCAGTGTGTTTTTCTTTCCCCCTCCCCCTTGTCGGGAACTGAAAAATTCATGACCTATACCCAGGCAATAAATAATGACCGGTCCCTCATCTTCCTCTACCACTTTGGAAGAACTAGACTGACTGAGATGCAAACCCACTGCATGTTTTTCTTAAAATTAACTAGGTTTTAAAATTAAGAATAAGCAAGTTATGTTTACATTCCCTGGCCTTCTAAAAGATGGTTGGAACTGGTTCTCTTCCTTCACCGCCGTTGGGTTTACAACAACGGTTCCTTGTGGACAACTGGGGCCACAATTCTGCTGTCGAGGTTGAGGCATTGGTTTCCTTTGGCACTGGTGGCACTAACGAATTAAGTTAAACAGTAAAGGTACTTTAAGACAAGTACAGTGTTTCGCTTTGAAAAGTCTTCAATTACTATTTTTCAGTTCGTATGGCTGCTAATTTTGTGCTACTACTCTGTTTGAAATGCTCAGTTAGGTTATGGGTAGCATGAGCATAGTCAACATGGTAGTTCTTCACATTTTTGGTTTATGCCATTTGTGCGTTTAAAGTTACGAGTTTGCCGCGGGATTTTATGTGTGGTTAAACCATGACTTTAATATTAATTCATGTTGTTAGCTTTGTGCTATTTTCATGTTACGAAATATTAATTTGATAACAAATTAACGCTTAAATCATTGATAGAATTAAATTGGCTGTTGTGTCGTAATTCTAAGTAATTTGGTTGACTTAAATACCATTGTAAAATGATTGCTTTATAACTGAGCTAAATAAATAAGGATATGCAAACCTATATAGGTTGCCTTTTGGACTTGAATGTCAATCTGCTTGAGCGGGGAATTGAACCCACATCCTTTGAAACCAAATGCCGATGTCCTACTGCTGAGCCATACTGATGCTGGTTTAGTGAAAAATCTTACCCTAGAGGTGGTTTGCATGTTCAAGAGGTCCCAGGATCGATCTTGACCTCGGCCACCCCTGGCATTTTCGGGATGAGAAGGGCCCTGTGATGTCTCATGCCCATGTCAATAGAGGCATGTAGGAATTGAAATTGGAATTGAAATTGGAATTGAATTCCGATTGAAATTACCTGGCAAAATTGTCCTTCTCTCCTTCTGGCGCCATGGCTTCGGCTGGGAGCGTGGCAAAACCTACACCTAGAGCGGGTTTCACAAACATTGCTATGGTTTGCACACTTGCGTTCTTGGCTAGGTGGAGTCCCTAAGCCAATTGGATGCTGGTTGTGATGAAAAATCGTACCCTAGAGTTGGTTTTACAAACATTTCTATGGTTTGCGCTCTTGCAGTCTTGGCTAGGTGAAGTCGCTAAGCCAATTGGATTCTGGTTGTGATGAAAAATCGTGCCCTAGAATTGGTTTTACAAACATTTCTATGGTTTGCGCTCTTACACTCATGAGGTGAAAGTCGCTAAGCCTTTCGGGGTTGTTAGCTTTAACTTGACGCTATCTAAGCACCTGGGAACCAACCAGCATTATTTGGCAAGTCTTCGATTAAAGAATTTAGCATCACACGCGAGAAATTTTTCATGCTGACTCTGTAAGTTTTAACGATTCTCTAAATCAGAAAGTTTGGTCCAATTTTCCTGAGCTTTTTAAACCTGGTAATGGTAAAATTTAAAGATTTCAAGCGGAGGTTACTTTAAAACCCGATGCTAAGCCTAGATTCATGAAAGTCCAGCCAGCGCCACTTTCCGTGCGAAGCAAGGTTGAACCTGAAATTAAGCGCTTGGTGCGAGAAGGAATTTAAACTGTAGTGCTTGGCCAATACCAGTAGTTTTGGTGCATAAATCGAATGGCAACGTCAGAATTGTCGGAGTTATTATACAGTGTTACAAAAAATCCAGAAATACTGGTAGTTATTGAATACTTTCCCGTTCTGTGCGCTGAGGATTTATTTAGCGATCTAGCTGGTTCGTTAGGTTTTCTGTTCATTAAAGGCGCCTTTTTATCTTTTCACCTGAATCTTCGAGCAAGATAAAGAAAATAGCGGTAAATAAAAAAAATGGAACACTACTATTCGCAGCAGCACCACGATTTTCGGAACTAAGACGAGATCACATGACCCACATCAGCCTGTTGGAAGACGGAGAATCTGGAGTGTGGATGGATGCTGTGTTTAGAATATGGCCAATGGTGAACAGGTGACTTTAATGTAAACACACAATACTCATATAATGTGAATCCGTGAGATCAAAGCTTTTCCATGAGGTGAAGCCGTACTAATGACGATAAAAACTTATGGGTTAGATAATAATGTGAGTTTATTCGTCCCATGCGAAAACAGTGCCATCGGATGCCGGCTAGTATACATTTTCGTCGATTTCGACTGTGTGATTACTCCATGTTTTACTTGGACCAAGCCATTGCTTCACACCAAACGAAATTCAGGTCAAATGTGACTCGAACAGAACAACCACGTTTCAACTCGCAGTTTCATTTTAAATGAAATGCAGATCAGACCGGAAGAAAATGAAATAGTAAAAATTATTCAGGAATTAAAAACATCGGGTGGTATTGGTAACGATAAATGTTACATGGATAACTTTCAAGATACATCAGTCAATACTGCAAAGTGTATCGTTTATCTTATCAAGGCAATAATTAATACAGAAATTTGGCCTGATAAACTTAAAATTCAAATAATCAGACCAATTTATAAAAAGGGTGATAAAAAAACCTATGATAATTATAGACCGCTTTATATACTTCCATCTATCAATAAAATAATTCAAAAATTTTTTGCAATAAAAATTAACAAATACCTTGAAAAATATAATATTATCAATAGCAAACAATATGGATTCCAAAAACGGAAAGGAACGATACAAGCCCTAAGTAACATTAATGAACAAGTAACGAATGCTCTTAACGAAGGGAAATTTGTGGGGCTAATAATAATTGATTTACAAAACCTTTCGACACTGTTTCTAGAAGCATACTCATTAAGAAACTCATTCTTACTTTGGTATTAGGGGGAAAATGCTCAACATACTTCAAAATTGTCTTTCAAATCGAATCAGCATAACTAAAAGAGATAATAAATGTAGTCAGTCTTTACAATCTAACGATGGAGTACCTCATGGTTTTGTGCTTGGACCACTTCTTTTCCTTCTTTATTTTAATGATCTAGCAATAGACATTAACTTAGTACTGTTTGCTGATGACATTTGTGTTTTGGAAATGGACTTCAACTATAAAAATATGATGAAAAAATTACAAAAGTGTTTAATGAGATTCAAGAATGGTGTTTTAACAACGAAGTGTATATTAGCGAAGACAAGACAGTGCAACTTGACATTAAAACACCATATGCATCAACTGAAAATGAAATCACTTTGCAACTGTACTCAGTCTTAAATGATATAAATACTTGCTCGTCACCTCTGCAACATATCTTGGTATACAAAATGACAATAAGTGGAAGTTTGGAGAACATATAAATACACTTAGTAAGAAACTGAAAGAAAATTATGCCAAAATTATTCCATCTTAAGAAAGTATTAAATAATAAAAATAAAAAATTAATTTATGATGAATTCAACTTGAGATACGGAATTGAAATTTATGGCGAAACTAACAAAACAGTACTTTCCAAACTACAAACAATACAAAATAAAACTATAAAAATTCTCTTTTTAAATCCAGGTAAAAAAAACTAAAACAGTTAACTTAATGAAGAAGAATAAGATCTTAAAACATTATGGGATTAACTAATTATGTAACACTTTTGAAACATTATGTTGGATTAAAGAACAAATATGAAAAAATTAAAGGGACTTCTAAATTTCGGACAATAAAACTAAAAGTACCACTTTGCAGAAACCAATATGGTAAAATGAGACTAATACCTTACATTAATACGATTTTTAATAATTTACCAGAAAAATTAAAAAATATTACTAATTTTAATCAATTAAAATTGGAGCTAAAAATCATTATATAAACTATAATTGATGTATTTATTATACGTTGCTCCAGAACGAAATTATACTGAAATACTGAAATTGGGCTGGGGATGACTATGTATACTTTTGTGTGAGTGTGTGTGTGTGTGTGTGTAGTGAAGATATTGCATGATTGTTGATTTCTATCTGTTATTGAATTTGAAAACTGAATGATAATGAAATTTTAACTGTAGTGAGCACTTATACGCATGTCTAATGCTTCGTGCTCTCGTATATAAGATAAAAAAAAAGAAAAAGATTCATTCGTAGCTGAGAGCAAATCGGTCAAGTTCACGCCTGTGTTTCACTGTCACATTAAACGAAACTAATCACATCTAACCAAGGAAAGCACCTATGCGTTTCCCTTCACATCGACCAAAGCAAAGCATCTCAGTTTCACATTAAACGAACTCAGAATAAATCTGATGGGGTAGACTGACCACGTTTCAGTTCGCTACTTCGCAACAAGGAGATTAATTTTATTATTGACGTTGAACTAGACAAATCCACCTTAGGAGGACACCAATTGTTGGTCTACTGTCGTCCTATTGTTGAGTTTTCGGCGTCCTTTCTTTTCGTCCAAAAAATACGAAAAGTCACATCAGTGCTTCATTACACCAACCGCTCTTCCGTTTCACCACTGATTTGCTCGTGCGTTGAATCAGGATACCCCATTTCAACGCACGACCAAGATCAGTGGTGAAACGGTAGACGGTTTTTTTTTTAATGAAGCTGTGACGTGACTTTTGGTATTCTTGGACACGAAAGTTCTGAGGAAGACGAAAGAAAGTTCGCCGAAAATTTAACCATAGGAAACCAGTAGACCAACAATTGGTGTCCTCTAAATTGGATTTGTGTAGTTAACTTCAATAACGTCTTCTAAATTCCACTGTGCCAGCCGGTTACCTGTTTTTTTTTTCAAGATTACTTTTAAATCTGACCAAAGCAGAATGACTGAAATTTACAAGTTTCAGCTTCTCTTCAAGCGAAATGCAGATAAAATCTGATGGGGGGGGGGGGGGGCTGATCACGTTTAAAATCTCTGCTGTAAAACGATATTCGCGTCAAATTCGACCACTGCTGAATGAAAACAAATTTCAAATATCAACTTAACATCTAAACAAAATCCTATTAAAGCTGGTCAAGCGGACTCATCACTTTTCACCATTCTCAGTTTCAAACGGAACTAGTTTCAGGATAAAATCTGATCAGAGTAGATGAATCATGTTTTGCTTAAAATTCAGATTAAATCTTATAATAAAACTGATCGCATTTCAAATCTCCGTTTCTACCCGATGAACTTCGGATGAAATCCGATCGAAGTAGTTCTATAGTTAAAATCTCATGTTTACACAAAACTAGGAATGTGTAAATATAAAGCGTTTGTTCGTTAGGCTCGAGGAAATGTCCCAGCATACAACGGAAATAGCGTCCAACTAGGCCATTTTTGGAACTACAAAAATGTATCCATCTTAAAAAGAATTTTTAACCAGCGGCTGCAGCGACTACCTAGTCACACCCTGTCTTCTGTGCACCTGAGCCACTTCTACCCACCACTTTTTCAACGAAAATGTTGAGGCACATCACGCACTGCAGCGGCGCTGTCTATTATATAATCTAAAAGAAGTAACCATCACAATTGCCGGTTAAAAATGTTTTAGCTCTTAGACCTAGTTTTAGATTTTAAGCGTAATTGTCAGTTTTTAGGCCTAACTTTTACCTGCCGTTTTGATTTCGTAAGTATTTGGTCCGAGAGTAGGTCTATTCATTTATGGAACATGGTGTGAAGGCTTCACTGTGCCTAATTTTCAGCTTTTAGGCAATTTTTTTTACCTGCAGTTTTAATTTAGTAAGTAGCAGCTAAAGAAAAATTCGGTTCAACAGTAGACCTATTCATTTATGGAACATGATGCGGAAGTTTCACCGTGCCAAATTTTCAGCTTTTAGGCCTATTTTTTTGTTACCTGACGTTTTAATTTCGTAAGTAGCAGCTAAAGGAAAATTGGGTTCGAGAGTGGACCTATTCATCCACGCAACACGGTAATAAAGCTAATGTGTGTCGCTAACGATTATTATTTTTTGTATGGTTGCGTGTCTTCCTGTAGTGGTTAAATGCGACGATCAAATGTTATTATTTCACCGAGTTGCGTCGAGAAAGTCTATCAGCGATAAGGAAGCAACAATGTTTTAATTTGCCGTGTTTTTTAAAGTCCACTTGACTACCACTGAAAAAGGCGACGGGCCAGCAAAATCGTTGTTATGGTCTTCCTAGCCATCTCGGCTGTACAGAAGACTAAAAAGGTTGGTTTTCGTGTTATGATAGCTCAGTTAGCATATCGGTTAGTGTAAATACCTACGGAGTCTCCGACCTGTTTCGTGTCTAGGCAACGGACGACATTTTTATTTTCACCATACTAGCTACGATTTACGGTTCGTTCCTACGTGACTTTATATACTTCTGATAAAACGAAATTTCGGTTTAGACGTAGACGTCGTTACATCACTAGTGTGATGTATGTTGCCACAGTGCCCTACGTCATGCATAACGCACCGTAGTGACGTCATCCGTGAGGGTATCCACGGATGATGTCACTATGGTGCGTTATGCATGACGTAGGGCACTGTGGCAACATACACCAAGGCCTATTTATTACAATTAGTCATCTACATCGTTAAACGTTTACGATGTGCGTGTGTGCGAGTTTGTACGTCTGCTCCTCCGGAACAAAGGCCTCTACGAGGTTAAGAGTAGTGGCAAATGAAAGAAAAGTAAATTAAGCTTCTAAATGAGCATGTCTTCAAGGCTACTTTAACTTGATTTTGTTTAAACCTGAAATATGCGAAAAAGTGACTGCAATCTGTTTCATGGTGTTTGCCCGAGTTTGACTAAACATCTATTGTTGAAACAGACTAACTAACCACAAAGAAACTGGTTAAAAAAAAGCACTGAATTGTATCATAATTAGTATCAGCGACAAAACATTTCAAAATTGGTTGGCTGCAACTGGATGGACACACGTGAATAGTAGAGAATGCAGGTTTCAAAGGTTGTCAATCATTCGCGGTTCTGAATCCCGAAAGTACGCGGATTGAGCGAGCAAAGCGAGCGATTTCCGCGTATACCAAACGTTTTCTACGTAAAACAAACCCATTTGACTATTTATGAACTGCAAATATTCTAAAGATTAAGATGAACGAATGCTGAGCAATAAACGCAATTAGCTTGCAACCTGTCAATCGGCATGTCAGTTTTTTATATTTGCTCTGAGGATCGAATAAACCGTATGAAGCATGGAGCAACACAAACAGAGTGAGCGATATTATATTAGAGCTGACCAGTATATGTTTTAAAATAAGTTTCAATTGTGCAGGACGGAAACCAAATAAGGCTCGAGACGGGTTAAATAAATGCGGATGCAAACCTATTTACGTTGCCTTTTGGACTTATATGTCAGACTGCCTGGGAGAGGTGGGGGGATTGAACCCACGACCTTTGAAATCAAAGGCTGTGTCAGTGTGGCTCAGCGGTATAGGACCTCGGCATTTGGTTTCGAAGGTTTCGAAGGCCCTGGGTTTAATGCTCCCCTCAGGCAGTCTGACATTTTAGTCCAAAATGCAACGAAAATAGGTTTGCATTCGAATTTATTAGTTCCAATTTACAATAATAGGATTTGCTGCCGAGGCAAACAAAATTTCTGACTGCTTTGTTGCCGAGGCGAAGTTCACTGACTCAGCCTATAGATGAAGTGGTACTCAGCAATTTACTGCGAGTACTCTGGTCTCTTAACAATTTCCAATATTTAAAAATATTAAGAAGCGTAAAGCTGGATGTTTGACATCTTTATAGGCTAAGGTAAGTTCTCCAACAAGTTAGTGCATACAGGCAAAACAATTTGCGGGTCGGCCTCGTCGTTGTAAACAGTATGAATATATATATACAGCACATAATAACACACGATCCGTCTCGTTATGGTTCGTTCCATCTTTTCCATTCCGCAACACCTTAAAAGGTGGAATATTAAGCGAGAGGCCAGACGGTTCGGGTCAAGTAATAAACTTCAAACGAAACGCATCTATATGCTAAAAAGGAAGCTGTGTACCATTGAATCATAAATTATGGTGTAAAACACAAATACCTCTTTCGTTGTAAAGTAATATTCTCGGCTATCACCCTCGTCTTATTGCGGTGCAATACAGCGTTCGTGTAGGCGTACAATTTTGCGTTTAGCGTGACTAATCGTCAATGAAATATTACGCCTTACAACAACAACACGAGCGGGGAAAAAAAACATTCGTTTTTGCATAAAACGATTTTTCATGTTTGACTCTTCAGCGTGTTATTATTTTTTTTCTGGAACACAGTGCGCAATTTCCAGTAATCAAGACAATTCCTATTCAGGCAAAGGCTTGGAAATTTGCCATGTAACAGAACAGTTTTACCTGTCAAAATTTCGGGCTAAATGTAAAAGGAAAACAACCCAAACAGGGAAAATCATACACCAGAAATAACGTACGCCTACGTTCCACCTTTATGCACTTACGTTGCGATGGAATAGCGTGACCCGGATTCGAACTGTCAACCCAATCCATCGCCACATCACTGACATGACGCCTTTACCGATGCGCCCACCCCTCCACTGGCATAATGTATTTTTCGGTCTAATTTCTCAACGTAATTCATGAACGTCGGTTATTTATGAGATGTAGGATACTTACCTGCTATTATTTTAAAACATGTACAGCATAAAAAAGCAGATGTAAAGCTTTGCCAAAAAAAAATAAAAACCTTGAAACAACAGAAACAAGAAAAACACATCTAATTTACGCACCTTCGCAAGAAACGGATATTTTCTTTTGTTTGATGACACTGTTTTGGGAGGTGGGAGTTGGGGGGAGGGGGAAGGGATTCCAGAGAGAATAGAGACAAACGGGTTTTACCACCAGATTCAGCGTCCAAAAATTAGTTAAAAAAATTAAAAAATTACCATAAATATGAAGCGGAAGTGGCCCACAAGTGAGCCAATCATCTATGGGAGGGTACCAGATATACGCAGACAAACGGCTTTTACCATTAGATTCAGCGTCCACAAATTAGTTAAAGGGAATAAAACATAACCGGAAGTATAAAGCGGAAGTGGCCCACAAGTAACCGGAAGTGGCTGACAAGTGAGCCCATATCTATGGGAGGGTACCAGATATAGACAAACGGGTTTCACCATTAGATTCAGCATCCAACAATTAGTTAAAAGGAATAAGAAATAACGGAAATGTGAAGCGGAAGTGGTCCACAAGTGACCGGAAGTGGCCGACAAGTGAGTCCATGAACTATGGAACGGTACCAGATAGAGACAAACGATTTCCATCATTAAATTCAGCTTTCAAAGATAAGTTAAAGGGAATAAAACACAACCGGAAGTAGCCCACAAATGACCGGAAGTGGTCGGGAAGTGAGCCCATCATCTATAGAACGGTATCAGATAGAGACAAACGGTTTTCACCATCAGATTCAGCGTCCAAAAATTAGTTAAAAGGAATAAAAGCTAATCGGAAGTATGAAGCGGAAGTGGCCCACAAGTGACCGGAAGTGATCGACAAGTGAGTCTATAGAATTGTACCAGATAGAGACAAGCGGTTTTCACCATTAGATTCAGCGTCCAAAAATGAGCTAAAATGAATTTAAAAAAATCTGGAAGTATGAAGCGGAAGTGTCCCGAAAGTGGCGGAAGTGTACAGAAGACTGGTTGGTTGCGACTAGGTAGTAGTTTCCCTCCCCTCTTGTTTCCTTTTTTATTACTCTCTCTGAAACGAAAATGACGCTATTGTTTACCATCCCAATCCGCAGTTAAATCGACTAGCCTATATCGGCATTGAGTGAAAAACAACCAAGAATTGCACAAACAACAACAAAACATTTCTACAAACAACTCTTACGACTTCATTTGCCCTATACCAATCCATTACGGTTAATCTCTAGATCTCGAGACGGCGGTTGTGCCACAACAAGAGAAAGTGCTACACGAGTGAGGAATCCGGAAATTAAAAAAAAAAAACACCATTTGGCAAGTATTTCGAGCGCGTGCTTGCGCGTGTACGTCTTCTGCAAGCCATTGTATAATGGTGAGACACAAACAGCCGCCACCAAAACAACCATTTTCCACTTTTTCTCTGGCGACGGGAATCGTCGACAGGTGTCACTGTCCTCGTTAGAAGTCGTCCATCGATCTCTGCAAGTGCATTTTCTTTCGTCTTCTGCCCCAGGCCGTGTTTTTGTGCTAAACCAACCAAAACACCAACAAGCTGTCACGTTCGGTATTTTATGACCCACAAAATAGTGAGTTGTCCTCTATGGTCACTCTCGTGGTCACCTGATTGGGCCCCAGTGATTCATGGACCCCTGCTGGCCGGACGACAAGAGTCACAGTTCCTCCTGCATCTTTTTAACTGCCCTACGATGTTACCCCACGGCAAGTCAACTATCACCACATCCGATATACGTTATTATCCCCTAGAGCTTGGGAGTCTGTGGAGGATTTTTACCCCCAGCGTGCTTGTTCTTCTCCTCGATTCGAGCCATCAAATGCAACACGTGGTCGAGCAGTAGGAGACGTCACGCAGGGCAAGAAGGCTATCGAAAAAGGGGGTAAAAGAAAGGAAACGACCAAAAACACAGCTTCCATCTTAACTAGAGTGGCCATTAACGGAAACTGTCTTCGGGCACGTAAATACGTGGTAAACAATGAACCTCCCGAAGCGCAGAGTCTCGACTTTATCGAGTGAAACCGAGTTCACCTTGTAACGATTTGACGACGAGGGGTCGTAGAGGGTTTTAAAGTTTAAAAAAAAAGTAGGAAATAAAGAATTTTTAACACTAAAATTAAAGAAAAGTAAGTATTTCGGTACAGTTTACAGAGAAATAATTGACAAAAGACGAACCTCACACCACTAGAACAACACACTGCAAGATGCTGGCGTATGGTTTAAGGGTGGCACACACAAAAAAAAAAAAAAAACATTTAAGAATAAAAACAGTAATTAATGTGGAAAACAGGGTTTCCAAAATCAAACAAAGCATGATTACGAATAAATTAAAAAGAGAGAAAAAAAAGAAGGGGGGGGGGGGGTAAT
>JAHWFP010136837.1:34655-54756 GCA_023313725.1 Lithobius niger | reverse complement strand
AAAAGAGAGAAAAAAAAGAAGGGGGGGGGGGGGTAATGTACGAGTACTAGAAAACAATGTAACCAAAAAAGAAGAGTTGTCAGTGTTAAAAGTACAATTCGTCCCAACGCCATTCTTCTCGATCCTCCACATCAAGTACGGCCCCAAAGTTCTATTTACTTACCGTTAGTCAATCCCTTGGTAAAAATCCGTTTTAAAATGTGGCGTCTAGAGATTTTCTGTTGAACAATAATATTGTTAACTATATTTACTGTATCCTACAGGTGTCATTGCCTAACTAGATTATACCCAAGAGATCACGTCGGCAACGCACGTGTTTGATCTTTTGCGCGCCTACAATGACCTACCTTGAATTTTCATCTGTTTGTGCACATGTACTAATTTTAATCGATTTCTAATAATTACTAAGAGATCAAAAATCTAAAAGACTAATGCGGTAAAAATTAAAATTAATTATGCCAATAGATCGCCGAAGAAAAATTATAATATACCAGCCTAAAAAATTATAGACTGTGATTTTAAAATACGAAAATCATTCCGGTTTGTGATGACACAAATCATTCAGCTTTGAGAAGCTCGTTGGGTTTGGATCTAATAATCAATGAAACAAATGTTTCATGAAAGAGTTCATCCAATTAATAAGTTTAATTTCAACAGGCAATGCATTAAAAAATTACTACCCAGAAAGTAACTGCTTTTAACTGCGTTACTGCTTTAAACTGCTTTACTTAATACGAACTTTTGATTGAACGACATAAAAACAGGATTTATGCCCAGTGCGTTAATCCGTCACAAGACGAGTAGAAAAATGAGCATCTTTTTTTACAAAAATTAATAAGGGTTATATAAGACGTACAAATGGCGGATTGGCTGTTGATAAAGTGGAACACAATGGTCACATAGTTTTTTGAGCATAAACGTTCTGACAATTCGCTTTGAAGCTCTAATAACAAGATCAATGCTATTCATGGAGGTGCCACCATCATAAGACTGAATACTGCACAATGGGCTGCGCCATGGCAAAATAAAACATTTTTAACGTATTGCGTGAAACAAGTTTTCTAATATAATAAATTTTGCACAGAGGAGCACTGAGCCGAATAATGCCAGAATTAGTATGGCACTTAAAATTAACCATACTATCCAGAGAAAATCCCAAGTAATTAACATAATTAATTTTTAATTATTAGTTTTTAGGCAGCTACACTGTTGTTGCGACTGGGAGTATCTGTGCAGTGTTAAGTTGCCATCAACTGGCAGCACACTCGGCTTGAGAGAGAAATATACACAATCACTTTTGGCAATGTTAAGGGTTAATAAATTTTCACCAAACCATTCTCCAATTAAAACAAGATACTGCTCAGCTTTTTCAGTTGCATTAGCAATGTTGCTGTCAACAGCTACAAGAGCCGTGTCATTAGTAAAAGAATGAGTAATATTTGAATGAGTCTTCAGGTTATAAATGTCGTTTTAAAATATATTAGAAAGAGTAGCGGTCCTAAAACAGATCCCGGTGGTACACCTATTGTAACTAATGCACTATCACTAAGGTGATTGATTATCAATTTTAGTGACTTGAGTTCGGTTAGATAGACAGTCAGTGAACCAAGAGTGTGTTAAGTCCGCTAATTCCACAAAGGTCAAATTTATTTAACAATCAAACGTAATTAACAGTGTCAAATGCTTTTGTTAAGTCCAGGAAGATACCAAAAACAACCTTGTCAGAGTCCAATGCTTTATATTTTTATCGGACATGGCGCAAATACGCAAATATGATCAAAAACAAGCACAAAGAAAAGGTCGATACCGGAAAATAGATCTAGAAGCTCTTTGAACAATCATCGCCACGCCAAATTTCAATTTGACAGCTCTAATTTGACAGAAGTTTAATTTTTTAATTTAATTTAATTAATTTAATTTTATTTAAATTAATTTTGACGAGCCTTATGTCAGCCGAAGCAATTAATGCTTGTATGGCTGAACCGGCTCAATTTTGAACATTACCAGATTTTTTAAGAGAAGAAGAAATCTGGTAAAGGGAGGTGCCAGCCCGGGGATTCGATCCGGGAAACCTCCAATCATCGTCGGGGCCGAAAGATTGTCCAGAATTAGCCAGAATACATCCCATAGCCGCTGAAGGAGCATGGAAAATAAGGAATTTTAAACTAAACCGAGAAGCAACAGTACAACAATAATTTTCGGATTGTCGTTACAATTTCTCTTTCAGCTTGATGTTATTTGAAATAAAAGTTCGACTAATGTCATGAACCAAATTTTCACTAAAATTTGCGTCGAAGCAACGTTTGGCGACCATAATTCTCGAATAGCGGGGGGGGGGGGGGGGGGCAAGCAAACTGCAGGTCCTATAAGTGTTTTTAGTAGTTGTAATGAAGTTGAACAGGAATAAGAACACTTTAAAAACAAGCGGCTACTTCGACTACCAAGTCGTAACCGGTTTTCTGTGCACTTTCGCCACTTTTTTGAAAATGTTGAGGCCCACACCTCTATTTTGAAAGTTTTTAATCCGGATTTATTCCACAAATTGTATTTTTATATTGTTCCAGTGTTTATTTCTTGTGTTTGAAGGGAGTTGCCAGCAGAGGGAGAGGAAAATCTCACCCCGTCTACCCCTTTGATATCTTCATCCAAGTCTCTCCAAGTACAGGGATGGACAGAGATGGGTGCACGTGCTGTTGTAAGACAAGGCGAGTGGCTGGAGGGTTAAATGGTGTCACTCTGCAGTTGACCAGTGAGCCTAAAAGGTCATCGGGGCTAATGAGGGGAGAAGAAAGGAAGACCACACCAGTCGGGAGCCATTTATTTTAACTCTTGTTGCTGCTGCTGTAATGGAACTCCCCTAAATCGAGTTTGGATGGGCAAAACCGGAACTAGGTAATTTGGGTAACAAATTGCTATGTCACCAGAATCCTGATGCATTTTGCAACAGTATCATAAACTCTAGAATAATGGTTAAAGTTACAGTGCTCTGGAGAATATGAAATCGTGTGTTTAGAGTGTAGTTGCCACATACTGAAACAGCGTGCTGTCCAAAGTTGCCTGCATAATTGGACGTAAAATTGGACAGTTCAAAACAGTCGACTGCAGACGAAGGGAAGCGACTACTAACGACTGCAATCTATTACCGAAAGAGTGGAACGATTGTTGGTGATGTTGCGAGTTTCACTCCGGATCTCTAACTTGGAAATTACGCCAATCCAGCGAAGTTGCCCTGATTACGTCATTTGTGAAGTCTACCAAGCCCATGGTCTATTGCTTTGACGTCATATTGCAACGAACTACCTATTGTCACTTCAAAATTAATATTCATTGTTAGTTGAGATGATGCATAGCATGTCAGTTGCCTGTGCTTAAGGTTTGGCATCAGTTGTAATGGCTCGAGCTCGCTTGGTCTTCTGCCTGGTGCTGCCAACAATTAGGTGTTAAGCTAGAATTCATCCGCCATGAACCTCCCATCACCCCACATCCAAAGCTAATTTCGGCTTTCTTAATTAGAAATATTTCCCTCTTTGGCCCAGTTCCCCCAACTTAAATTCAACCCGGACTAACCCTGTTGCTAGTGTTTCATTGCAACCCCGAAACAGCAAAATTAACCGTTCCAACCAATAATATCCCAAAATCGATCATCATTCTAACTGGCCCCGAGTAAGCCTAACATTTATGGCATTCCATTTAAGGCCCTAAGCTATGGCAAGAGTCGCCTCCCATAAGTCAGGCGAGCCTGAGCTGATCATCACTCAAATTAATAATAATTAATTAATTAATTAATTAATAATTGAAACATCACTAGAACTGAACCACGACTTTGCGCCTTGTTCATCATCTAGGTTCTTAATTTGGAATAACCCCAACCTGTAGCAAGACCCCACGTAATGTTGCCCTCTAATCCCTTAACTGTGGTGTTGGTGTCGAGGAGCTGTTGTACGAACCAATAATCGCCACAATGATTGCAGGAGAATGCCAGTGAATATTTATGATTGTAGGCAAATAAAAGGGACTGCATGCGATTGCAGAGGAAGCTAGGGATTGTCAGGGCTTGCAGGCAATCGCCAAATAATAGTAGGCTGCATACGATTGTAAAAAAAAGCAGTTGTTTGCCAACGACTACAGGTGGTAACTGACAGGGCCGTAGCCAGAATTTACCCACAGCTGAAACCAACCTTGCCAAGTTTGTTATGCTTTGTTTTCAGTGAGCAATTACCAGCGTACATAATGTTCAGCTGACCGCCGCATGCACCTTTAACTACCGTAGTCCGTAAATCACCTATTAAAGGCGCGTCTGTTCACCATTTCGATAGCGTTTCCCATATTCTAAACACAGCATCCACGTTCCAGATTCTCCATCATCCAATATAGGCTGATGTGGGTCACGTGATCTCGTTTTAGTTATGAAAATCATGGCGCTGCTGCGAATAGTGTTGTTCCATTTTTAATTTACCACTATTTTCTTTATATTGCTCGAAGATTTAGCGGAGCTGCAAATCTAGGAGTTAAAGAGGTGAAAAGGTGCCTTTGATAGTCTTGACAAGCTTCGGTCCACCCATCCCCCCCTAAAATGCTTTAAGGTCAGAAATCGTGAAATTACCTAGTTACAGCACACCCCCCCCCCTCTTTCCCGGGTAGGGGTAGGGGGGATATAACTAGGTTATTTCAAGATTTATGACTTTAAAAGATTTTTGATTGTAACTTTTCTGCTAGAAACTGACTAAAAGCTTCATACAGTCAAAGAAATCATTGTTTTATCCCCTTACATGGTGTGTTTTTTTTTTTTGCACTACCAAAATTAACTAAAAGCTTCACACATAAAGCAAACGAAATAAACTATTCTAATGATAGCCTAAAAACGAAATTCCTGACCAAAGAGAATAAAGGCATTGTGTTAATGCTAGACCGAAATCACGTCACGTACGTGATTGATCGTATAAACGCCGAATTTTCCGCGATGGAGTTATGCCTAAATACCCTCCCTGGACAGAATTAAAATTTTAATTACAACTTTGTGATGCCCCATCCTTTTTTTAATCGAATTTATTTTAACAGCCGATCTACGGTACTCCTCACGGCCGAATTATTTTACCCCAAGGCTCCCGCTGTGAATGATGTGACCTGGCTACGGCCCTGGCTGCTGAAGAGTGGACACGATGGACAACAAGTTCAAATGCAGGTGAAGAGCGCAGTGGACTCATGTGATTGTAGGCGACTGCAGTGAAAGGCAAATGAGCTGCACATGATTGCATCAACTGCCGAAGAATACAATAATTCTTACAAAGAGTTATGGATCGGCCGATATGAAACTGTAGGGATCGGCCAATATGACCTTTTACCCATCCGATCTGGTACCGATCCGAACCGATCCGACACCGATGCCGATGTCGGTAACAATAATAACTAGCAGAGTCGTTCGCTTCGCTCGCTCATTCCGCGTCGTCTCGCTGCGCTCGAGGAGATTTCTTGCTGCAACACTTATGATACAGAGAGTTCTTCCACATAAAAAAACGATCAAGCGATTTATAAGACTGTAGAATGCGATATCGGTTATCTCGAGAGAATGACAATATTTTTTTTACGTCCAAGGAGTCAAGCAAAAAGATCAAGCAATTTATCAGAAAAACGCTGTTTCTGTTCGCTTCGCTCACTCAATCAGCGCAAACATTTCCTCAGAAACGTGACTGAATCAATGTAACCACCAAGAACCACACATCACTTGTAATTTGTGTTGGTATACACTTTATATGGGTTTTCTTGTTTTACTTATTTTAAGAATATTGTTCTTTACGTCCTGCTCAGTACAGATTTTTCCATGGGCGTCTTATCACTTTACTTTCTGATGATCCCTCACTTGGAGAAACATCTGCAGAACGTCAGATGTAATCTCCTACGATGCTCCTACGATAGAGCAAAGCGAGACACACATTAAAAATGTTTATTTTATGTGGAAATCTCTCGCTTTGCTCTTTCAATCCACGCGCCTCCGTGCTTCAGAAACACGAATGTTTGACACCCTTTTAAAACCAAATCTATTGTTTTGATTTTTCCATGCATCAATTCATCAATTCATTGGTTACTACAAAACCAATTTTAAGATTTGTATGTGGTGTGTTGCAAAATACGTCGTCCGTGCATCCTTTTCCAGATCAACTCGCTTCGCTCGAGGAGGTTATTATGAACAAACTATGACGTCATGAACGAACATGAAGAGGGTTAAAAAAAACTTTGACGTTAGTTTTTCAGGGTTTTTCGCTTATTTGAGGGTGATAATATAAAGTTACAGCGATGAAAATAGGCCTATTAAAAGCGAAATTTAATTATCTTTCGTTTGGCCCTACTCCCATCTTTGTAGGTGCTTTGGTTCCGGAGGAGTAGTACTCTTATTCCTACTAATACGGCTTAAAAGTACATTCATCTTCTCAGTTAACTTGTAAGTTGGTCGTTGTAAAACGTAAGCGCCGGAACTATCACGTGCTGCATTTTCATAGACAAACTGAGCAAATGGCTTTGCTTTTCTTAGTTGGCTGTTGCTTTTGCCGCGCTTGGTATTAGTTTTGCAGGGAAGAGACGCTTGCGTTTCTTGGCGTAACGAAATATCTGTATCGGAAGCCTTAGAGAGGTCCGATACCAATATGGCAAAAATACAGTTAAATGCAGATTACGCCGATACCAATATCGGACTATCCCTATCAAACTGGTCAGGTTTGCTCAACAAAAACTAATCCAGTTTCACTTTAATTTCCATAATGAGAAACCAGGAAGAGACTGCTGTATTGGCCCTCACACTGTAGAACAGCGGCAAGTGACGTCATATTGGCTACGAGATACCATTTGGAGGTAATAGCTACAAGGTGCACTAGATTAAAATGTAAGAGAAAACAACAGCACTTCTAGTCAAGACAGTGTTTTGAGAGCGGATTTCTTAGGCTTAAAAGAACGTTGTTTTCTCCAACAACAAAAATCGCACGTTATAGGCTTAAGAAATCCAGTCTAATAGCATTGGCTTCAATAAGACTTGGCTTCAATAAGACGATCCTCCTTTCTCCCTCCAGTGCTCCTTGCAGCTAACCCAGTTACTGGCTCCACCATAGAGTTATACACAATAATACTACGTTATGTCACTGCTCTATAACTCTATGGTGGAGCCAGTAACTGGGTTAGCTGCAAGGAACACTGGAGGGAGAAAGGAAGATCGTCTTATTGAAGCCAATGCTGTTAGACTGGATTTCTTAAGCCTATAACGCGAGATTTTTGTTGCTGGAGAAAACAACGTTCTTTTAAGCCTAGAAATCCGCTCTCAAAGCACTGTCTTGACTAGAAGTGCCGTTGTTTTCTGTTACATTTTAATTTAGTGCACCTTGTAGCTATTACCTCCAAATGGTGTCGCGTAGACAAAATGACGTCACATGACGCTACCCTATATCACGATCCGTCTGCAGCTTTCATTGCATGGACAGTGTCAAGTAAACACCCGATTTTTATAACATTTACTGTAGAGTTGGCCTATATACATTTTGCAGTGTACCATATTTCATGAAAATCATTTCATCCGTTTTCATGCAGAATAATTCTCAATAATTTTTATCTGTTTTTCAACGGGAGGGGGGGGGGTGGCAGACCAACCCAGAAGTTTTGCGTAGGGGACAGGCCCAGCCGAAATTGCAATTACGTAGTAAAAAATTGTTTGAACTGGCTACACATTATGAAACGTGTGTTTTCATCTGGAGATGCCAAAATCCTACTCTGGGCATACAAGGTCTATGTGTGCCCCCTGCTGGAGTACGCTAGCCAGGTGTGGTCCCCAAACCTTTTACAGGACATCGACCACATCGAGTCGGTTCAGCGTCAGTTTACGAAGTCTTTAACCGGGATGAAAAATTTAACTTATGAAAGCTGCCTCCAGCTATTGGACTTAGATTCCTTGGAATTACGACGCTTGAAGGCATACCTAACCCTAACTTTCAAGATCTTAAGTGGTTTCCTTAACACTGATATCCCTCTCTTCGAATTGTCCACGACGAGACTTACACGTGGGCACATATTTAAATTAAACAAACCGGCAGCGCGATTAGAGATGCGTAGGTCATCATTTGCGGTGAGGGTAGTAAACCCATGGAACTCGCTCCCTTCGAAAGTGGAACCGCAAAAAATGAGGTAGACCTTAAGTATTTTCTGAAAAGACCAGAATATACACGACCCAATGAGAAAATTAAAATGAGAATTTAAATCCACTATATTTGCTCTCCATGCTAATGAAAAAACAATTTTAATACAAAGGGAACAGTATAAGTAGCCGACAACCCTGCTGCTTTTATTGCACTTCTTGTGAGTACCGAACTCCATTTTTTATTTTTACATTAGGTTTGACAAATGACTTTGGCCAAGCTTTACGGTGCATTATTTTATTGTTGTATAAGAAATATTGACAATGATACCTGGCATTGCCCCTCACGTGTTCCTCACGTTTGGCGATGCCATCGGGGACCATTGCGTCCCTGGTAGGTCTAACCTTGGTGGTAAGGCATTCGTCAACCCAACCTACTCCCTTCAACCCTTCCGCTACAGCCTTCTTTTTAAACTTTTTAGACTTTTAAACGTTGTAATTTTAAAATTTTTTAAAGTTTAATTTTAACGTCGGATGGCAGTTAGCGACCACCAGGTCCTTGCCATCCGGTTGCGTTTGCAACAAACTATTTTATATTTATATAATTCGTTGTATCAGTGATCTATACAACTTAAAAGCCGGATGTTATACGTTCCGATTTATACAGTACTTCTTCGTACATTGGAGACATATAACTTAACAATAATGGAATCATGTAGAATTGGTGTAAAGTGCATAAGTTTCTACAAAGATTTGTGTATAAATTTGACACTTTAAAACACTAGGCAAGTGACGTGGATTTCACATACATTTAGCATTTTGGGAAACAATAGTATACAATCAGATAATGCTTGAAAATGCGCTTCAAAACTGGAACGGCCATTTTGAAGAAACGAAATTATTAGTGTAAGTGTTAGCAAGAATTAATAGGGTTGGGGAGGAGAATCTTGTGAAACCCCTTCTGAAACGTCTTAGATTCATTCGTATAAGGTCCGTCTAAGTTTGTAGGGACGCCATGAGTTTTTTTTTTTGGTGGGGGGGGGGATTTCTACTCAGTTTTCAGCCTAAAATTAAACTAAACTAAGCGAAACTAGGTTACATTTAATTATTACTTAGTTTAACTTAGTTGGTGTAATACAGTTTGCTTTAGATTTGGGCTGAAAAATGAGCAAAAATTACCTGATGGAACGCGTGGCGCCCTCTGAAAACTCGAACGGAACTAATAGGAATGAATGTAACACGTTTCAGTAGGGAGTTTTTAGAGTTACAAATTCTTCTCCCTAACCCTATAAATTCTTGATACAAGATACAGTTCAGAGTTGGGGGGGTTGGAGTTCAGGAAGCTGCTGGCATCCGTTTGTTGAATACTGGCGTTAATTAACATGGCAAGTTTAGTAGACACTCCAACTGGACCCCCAATCCAAAGACCCGGTGTTCAAATTCTGCGATCCATGATGGTACATGTATGGAGCAGTGACACGACGTAGTATTATTGTGTATAACGCTATGGTGGAGCCTTAATGGGTTAGCTGCAAGGGGCACTGCAGAGAGAAACAGAAGCCAATGCTGTAAAGAGTGATTTCTTAGACCTAAACCGCGCGATTTTTGTTGTTGGAGAAAACAACGTTATTTTAAGCCTAAGAAATCCGCTCTTCCGTTGTTTTTCCCTCCATTTTTATGTAGTGCACCTTGTAGTTATGCCCTCCAAAACCCATACTGGTGCCAATATGGCGGCAAATGTCACTGCTCTATTGTTTCGTCATAATTGCTGCTCACTTGCCATCCTTATCGCTGTACTGAATGCAAACTCCAGTGTGTTTGGGTACTGTCGAAGTGTTGAGACTTCTTTTAAACATGGGAACATGGCATTCGTAATACGTCGCCACGCTAATTCATGATCACCGCCTCAAGCACCAAAGGCAAAAGCCACGGCGTTGGATTATTTCGCGTTCAGTTTCGGTTTCGGTTAAGAATGACGAATTGAAGGAAAAAATCTACTTTGAAGTACATGATTACTACAGTGTGTCAAGCATGCACGTAGCAGACGTTTTGTAAACACTAAAGTGTAAATAGTACAGCGGTATAGGGGCAAAAATTGGCAAAAGTATGCACTTCGTGCTAAAAGCATCAAATACGAGGATATGTTTAAGAATGTCACTAAGATAGTTTACTGATGCATAACCACCTCGAGGGCCGCCATCTTGGAAAAATGGCTGTGATTTTTGCGTTTTTTGACTATAGAGCAGCGTCAAATGACGTCATATTGACTACGAGACACCATTTGGAGGTAATAGCAGCTACAAGGTACACTAGATTAAAATGTAACGGAAAACAACGGCACTTCTAGTCAAGACAGTGCTTTGAGAGCGGATTTCTTAGGCTTAAAAGAACGTTGTTTTCTCCAACAAAAATCGTGCGTTATAGGCATAAGAAATCCAGTCTAATAGCATTGGCTTCAATAAGACGATCTTCTTTTCTCCCTCCAGTGCTCCTTGCAGCTAACCCAGTTACTGGCTCCACCATAGAGTTATACACAATAATACTACGTCGTGTCACTGCCCTATATATCCGAATCTATTCATTTTTTGAAAGGAAGATGTGTTAGAAAGTTGTAGAATACTATCTTTGCGTCATTTTATGTCCCATATTTGAACGTTGTAAAACTATAAATTAACAGAGGTATGAACAATTAACAAATTACCTGTTCCTCCAAAATCAGAAATTCCCCGCTTTCACAACTGTAAGCGTAGCAGCATAAATACGTTAAAGTACGCACCTTGTTGTTTAGAAGCATCAAACTCTGGGATAGGTTTAAGAGTAATACTAAGATCGTTTACTGATGTAGAACCACCTTGAAGACCGCCATCTTGGAATCTAGTTAAATCTGCGATGGTAAACATTCTCGTCTACGTATCTAACTAATCGTCTGGAATCAACTTTCGATATTCCAAAACAAGCAGTGATATGTTGGGTGGATGTTAAGTAATGATTAGCAATCACATGCAAACAATATCAATGGCTACAGTTACATTATTATTAGTTAAAAACAAAACTACATTACAGTACGGTGGCTTGGGCCCCTAAATTGATGGAATTGTTCACTTTCTGTGAATTTTCGTATGGATATTATGAGGGATAACTGGAAAATATAGCCACGATAGTAAATTCAAACCCCCCCCCTCCCTAAAAAAAACCCGTTTTTTTGGCTGTAACTCCTTAACCGTCAACAGCTCAAAAGCATAATGTGAAGTAAAAACGTTCAGCACACGATAATTTTGGACAAAAAAAGCTCATACACATATTTTAGGTAAAAGCAACCATTGAACCCCAAAATTGTATTGTATTCAAGTTTACCACCCTCAATTTAAATGAACGCTCCATTGTTCAATTGTTTGTTTTAGTGACCTTCGGTTTCAAATGCTCTTGAGAGCTTTCTAATAGTCCGAAATGGATATGCTTTGGATATTCTGAAAGGTGGGAATCTTTCCATCAATCCTATCCGAAATTGCTTAGCTTACATGGGGACCGTCCTACACCTATTTAAAGGTGAAGTGGTAATGGCATTGCGACGAAAGATGGCAATTTTTGTTTTCAAAATGCTTTAGCGAGCTATCTAATAGCCTGAAATAGACATGCATAGGATATTCTGAACGATGGCGATCTATTCTTTCCACCAAACCTAACCAAAATTGTTTCGCATAAACAGGGACTGCCCTACACTGACCTATTTAAAAGTGAATTGGTGATGGCAGAGCGGCGAAGCTTATCGTGATTTTCGTTTTCAAAGTTCCCTTATGAGCTTTCAAACAGCCCGAAGTGGACATGCTTACGATATTCTGAAAGGTGGGAATCCATACTTTCCATTAATCTTAACCTAAATTGTTTATCTTAGATAGGGACCCTCCTATAAGTCCATTTAACGGTGCAGCTGCTAGTTTCAATTACAAAAGTTCCATTGTAATGCTCATATTTGTATATTTGTGTCTAAGCTACACAATTCGGTTACGATTGGTGGAAAGAATAGATTCCATCATTCAGAAAATCCTAAGCATGTCCATTTCGGGTTATTAGAAGGCTTGCAAGAATTCGAAACTCAATGCCACAACGCCATCCTCTTTTAAATGGGTGTTGGACGGTTCCCATTAAGTTAAACAATTTTGGTTAGGATTGGTGAAAAGAATCGATCCCCACCTTTCAGAAAATCCTAACCATGTCCACTTCGGGCTATTAGAAAGCTCGCAAGAGCACTTTGAAACCGAAGGTCATTATAACAACCAATTGAACAATGGAGCGCTCGCGCAAATTAGGGGGGGGGGGGAGGGTAAAATTGAAATACGGTTTTGAGTTTCAGTGGTTGTTTTTACCTAAAAGATGTACATTACGTTTCTAATCTAGAATTATGTGCTGAACGTCTTTGCTTCACATTACGCTTTGATTTGTTGATGGTTAAGGAGTTACAGCCAAAAAGTGTAAAAAAGACCGCCATTTTTCCAAGATGGCGGCCCTCAAGTTGGTTCTACATCAATAAACTTTCTTAGTGACATTCTTAAACATATTCCCGAATTTGATGCTTTTAGTACGAAGTGTGTAGTTTGCCTCTACGCCGCTGTACTAAAACGTCGGTTTGTGTTACTTTTCGCAGAGCTGGACCTGGCTGGATAGGCACTTGAGCGCAGCCGCCATCTTGCATGCGTGATGGGACTGCGTTCGACTAAATGACGTCACACATCTCCTTTGGTTATTATGCAATGGATTAAATAGGCTTAAACGTAAATAGGTTTGCATTCCTATTTATTACCCAATGGAAACTGAATGTGCGCGTAGTGATATTAACCATGTAATTTCAGCATTAAGTCTCTTCAGTTATTACCGTATATCGCCAACTAAACAACCATGGGCGGTGAAAAAAGGTAGATGGCGTTGCGGCGAAAGCATATGGTGAGTTTCGAATTCTTGCAAGCCCTCTAATAGCCCGAAATGGACATGCTTAGGATTTTCTGAATGGTAGGATCTATTCTTTCCACCAATCGTAACCGAAATTGTGTAGCTTAGACACAAATACAAATATGAGCATTACAATGAAACTTTTGTAATTGAAACTACGTAGCTGCTAAACCAAATACAGCTATACCGTTAAATGGACTTAGGACGGTCCCTATCTAAGCTAAACAATTTAGGTAACAAAGTTATAATTCATTTTTCGAATCTTACGTCTGTCCAGGGAGGGTGTTTAGGCCTAACACCATCGCGAAAAATTCTGCGTTTGTGCGATCATTCACGTGTGTGATCTGGGTTTGGTCTAGCATTAACGCAATGCATTTATTATCTTTGGTCATGAATTTAAGAATATTAGTCTACTATACGTTTATTTAGTTTGCTTTTAAAGTTTGCTGGCGATGGCTTTCTTTTTTACCAACAGAAAAACTTCAGCAGTTTACGTTTTGTTCTGCAGTACAATACCTAAGTTATAATGCCAGGTTCACCGTCTTTCCTTAGATCCAAGTTTTTAGCTGTGACAGGCCCCTGGATGATTCCATTGATTCGTTTCGTGGCGGCCATGTGAATGCAGCAAAGAGACTCATACGGTCATGGGTTCCAGGAATTGTTTGGTGTAAGCGTAGGTGCGTGATTGAATTTATTTATTTATTTATTTTTTTGATTAAACACTGACGTAAAAAACGTTTCATGCTCCCAGAAAACAAACCCATGCGTCATTCCTGAGAACCACTGAATTAACTTTGAGCGGCCTGATATGTATGAAGCTGTTAGTTAATTTTGGTAAAGAAAACCCACGATTTAAGGGAAGAAAACATTAATGTCCTTGAATGTATGACTTTTTTAGTCAATTTCTAGCAGAAAAATTACTCTCTGAAATACTTTGACGCCAGAAATCACAAAATTACCTAAATACAGCCCCCTCCCGGGAAGGGGGGGGGGGGGGGGGGGGTAACTAGGTTTTCACGATTTCTGTCCCTAAATCGTTTTAGCGGGGAGGGCCGAAGCTTTTTGTCAGGGCTGTTAATTATAGGCGATTTACGGTACATGTAATTTGTGTGAAGAGGAATGAAGCTGCTGTGAGAACAGTAGCGTGCACAGCACACCGAGAGGGGTAGCGGCAACTTTTGTAAAAAGGCACTCGGAGGTTTTTTTTTTTTTGGGGGGGGGGTTCTTTTTGTTGCTCGTCAGCCTTATCTTGCTTCCCTTTTATGCCCATTTCTGCCCCTTTTCTGGCCTTTTTTTTACCCTTTTTTTGGCCTCTAGGCCCTTTCTCCAGCGTTATCCAGCACCAGCGTTATCGGTTCAGAAAACAAAATCGGGCATTTTATTTTCACAAACAGGGCATGATTTCCGAAAAAGGGCAGGGGCGATGCCCCCCCCCCCTCCCCGTGCACGCCGCCATTGAGTGAGAAGATAAATAAGCGTTCGTCCCTACAATGTGTATTTATTTATTTAAGTAACTTATATTTCTTGCAAGTAATTTATGTTTCTCCGTGTTTACCAGCACTCTCTTCAATCAACCTTTCCCGTTTTTATTGGCTATCCCGGGTAACCGCGTTATCAACCCCCGAAAACAACGAGATAAAAACGTTGATGTTTTAAACCAACCCACTACAACGGGTGGCTGTTTTTCCCTTTTATTTTGCCCGTTGCCAGCATATCAGTTTAGGATGTTTGTGCAGGAAGAGACTGGCGGATCCGAAGTTCAGATAGCGAACTGGAGAAATTATTATTTGCTTTCGTTTCTCTATCTTTTTCATTCCCAGAAATGTATACCAGCTCCGGAAAAACAACTTGTAAATCGACCGCGATCGAAACTTGGTTTGTTGCCTTACTATACGACTGCGAGTAAGGTGGACTAAGTTTTGAGTGCAAATCTAGTCGTTGTTACTTGTTATTAGGTCGACTTCCTTTTTCGCAGTTTGTCGTTTTTCGTAATCTGGCGCGCAACGACGACGGGGAAAAGGCCGCCCGATGATTTGCGATTAGATAATGGAATCGGAATTGCAAAAAAAAGGGTCGCGTGCAGTTGGAATTTACCGACATTTTAGCATTCTTTTAGCTCAGAATGGTCACCAAATTGTGGCACGTGAAGCTGTCTTGTTCAGCCCGTACTTTATTTTGCATTTCACGCTATTACTCAGTTGATCTAGAACGATGAATGACATCTCGTATACAATAATATAAACATACATGGTTGCGTTTAAGACCTCAAGATGAAATTCCCTGATTTTTCCAGGTTTTCCAGACCAATCTTGACATTTTTCCTTCATTTTTTTTTCGATCGACAGAAGGTGCAGTACAGGGCTATAAAAATCTTTTTTTTTTGTATATATTTTACTCAAAACGCAATAACTATCGGCACCTTCCTAAACGACCAAACTGAGCGAACCAAACGCACCACTATGGTGACAGTTTGGCTCATTCCCTGCTAATATCCCTGTTGATGCGGCTTGCTTGACGTCAACATCGTCAGCGATGAATCTGTTTCGTCAAAACTGTTACGTTGCGCATGCTCAAACCTCCACCCCAGCAAACCACCTCCCTGAGATGGTTCGCAATTTGGGGTTGCTCTCGCCTGGTCACATCTATTAGCCAATCCTGGTCAAGTCCATTAGCCAGGTCAGTTCGCGGTGAAGGTATGACGTATCGAATACTCTGCTGAGCTTGTTGAGCTGTATTGTAGTTTTGAAAGGTATTGAACGGCTGACGCAACATCACTGCGCACGCGCGACGTCAAGTTTAGAGCCAAACTGTCTGTAACAGTGTGGTGCGTTCTGTTCGCTCTGTTCGGTGCTTTAAGAAGGTACTGTACTGTATATATCGCTTCTTTTGCTAAGTCAAAAATTGCATTGCCGTAACTGGGACTGGTAAACAGTAGGAATGCTGTAATCTGAACGCGCACGTAACACTTAACGACCAACATTACTCTAAGCCTTTTACCAGTAAAGAAACAAATAGAGCATGGTATAGTTTTAACAGAAATAAAGTGAGGGTTTATAGAACTAAGAAGATGATACGAATTAGCTAATTATTACAAACTTTCCGAAAAAAGTTGAAATTCCCTGAATTCCCTGTATATGTTTATAGAATTCCCTGATTTCCCCCTGACTTTTACAGACTTTATAAATTCTCTGAATTTTCACAGTTTTTCATGCAGAACACTCCCCTGTACATATACACCACCTAAACAGACTAGAGATGATTTAGTCCGCTTAAATTTTCGAGGAATGACTTCCGTTAAGGAATTCCTCAGTCTTCATCAGAAGCTCAACAACGACGACTCATGTTAACTTTCGTTACATGCTGCAAGCACAACGTTTGAAGCTCGAATTTTGTTGGGCCTGCAGCTTCTTGTAATGAAAGTTATCTTGAGTCGCTGATGAAGAGGAACCGGACGTTATTCCTCGAAAATTTAAGTGAACTAAATCATCTCAAGTCTACTAGTGATGGTGGTGCTAGTGTAAATATTGTTCTACAAGAACTCAGTTCTTATCCTTTTAAAGGTATATTTTCCTTTTGCTGAACGAAATGAAGGTTATTTGGCGACTTGGGCGATAATCCATTCTTCTTACTGCCTTGACTGTCTCCGAGGTAGGAAGGTAGGAGCGTGGGGCGTCGTGATGTCATTTTCGTTCTGGTCCGATGGCTATGCCTACCCGGGCCCCACTCAAAATCACAACCAATGAAGTGAGTGACAAAATCCGGCCTGTCAAACATGACAACTGTACCACATGGCCATCAGTTTGAAAAGTTTAGGAACCACTGCTTATAGAAAATATTAACTTATTCTTTGCTTAGAGGTTTCTGTCCTGACGCGAGCGCCTGCCAAAAGTCACCTTAAAGGCGCCTTTTCATCTTTTCAACTCCTGTGATGCAGCACCGTGGAATCTGCGAGAAATATAAAGAAAATAGCGGTAAATTAAACATGGAACAACACTATACGCAGCAGCGCCACGATTTTCATAACTAAAACGAGATCCTGTGACCCACATCAGCCTATTGGATGACAGACAATCTGGAACGCGGATGCTGTGTTTCGAATATAAGCAACGCTATCGAAATGGTGAAAAGGCGCTTTTAAAAGCAGGTTGTCATCGTATAAAAGTCTGCAGAATATAGCACCATCTAGCGCCATCTGTTACTTGATCGCATCAAGCGAGCGAAGGAATGCATCCTGCCAGTTCTTTTAAAGAAACAAGCAAGCAACATGCCTTCTTAACTATAGAGAAGCGTCATGTGACGTCATATTGGATACAAGAGAGATACCTGCAAGGGGCACTAGATTGAACTGGTGGGTTAAACAACGGCACTTCTCGTCAAGCCAGTGCTTTGAGAGCGGTTTTCGTAAGCTTAAAAAACCGTTGTTTTCTCTAATCCTTTATGCCACGAGGTTGTAATCGGAAAATAAAGATTCCACTAGCTTAAAAAGGTCAGCAATTGCCAACAAATCGACAAAAATCGCCCGTTTTAGGCCTAAGAAAACCACTCTAATAGCATTGGCTTCAGTACGACGCTCTTCTTTTCCCCCACCAGTGCACCTTGCAGCTAACCCAGTTACTGGCTCCATCATAGAGTTGTATACAATAATACTACGTCGTGTCACTGCCCTATTGATTGATAATTTGGTACGCCCTCGTGCATCTATTACTTACTCCTAAAGGTTAACGATAATAATGTCCAAATGACACCACGGTAGATTATAACGTTTTCTGTTGGTGTCACGCTGCCTCAAACTTTGCTAATGTCACTCAACAACCGTATTCCTTCAACATGCTGAAGACCCGAACCGAAACTTATGGTTGGCCATTGCGCCACATGAAGTTCCTGCCAATCGCACCCCGCGCTAATGACATAGCTGTCGACGCGCCGTTAAATCTCAATCCCTCCACGCCCGCTCCCCCCCCCCCCTCCAATCGCACCCTAATAGCACACAATATTTAACAGACATCTAATCAACGTCGAAAACGTCTTGTCCAAATTAGGTCCGCTTGGACCAAAAATAATAAATACTTCCATGGGACATTCAATGGACCGGATCATGACCCGTAAATGGACCAGCTGCACATCGACTTTAGGTCAATTTCATACCTGATTTTACATGTTTGGGACACTGCTTTAAAATTTAATTTCTTTGTAAAAATAAATTTGTTAGGTCTGAAAGTACATACCTAAATCCACATATGACTGTAGCACGAACATCATATAAAATGCATACACGTCCGGAGCCAGGAGCCAGGTGGTATGGAGCCAGGAAAGGAAACACACAGCTTCTTTTCCAGACGACCTCGTGACAAGGGATGTAATACAAAGCTACAGTTACATGATGGACACTCCCACGTGCATCAGATGTGGAAGTGGTCATGGTGTAACTAATGCTTTGTATTCCATCCCTTGTCACGAGCGAATGTGGGAATGTTCATGCTGTAACTAGCGCTTTGTGTTCCATGCCTTGTCACAAGCGGGTGTGGGAGTGTTCATGCTGTAACTTTCACTTTGTATTCCATCCCTCGTAACAAGCAGACGTGGGAGTGAGTGTTCATGCTGTAACTCTCGCTTTGTATTCCATCCCTCATTACGAGCGGATGTGGGAGTGTTCATGTTGTAACCAATGCTTTGTATTCCATCTCTTGTCACCAGCGGATGTGGGAGTGTTCAAGCTGTAACTATCGCTTTGTATTCCATCCTTCGTAACAAGCAGACGTGGGAGTGTTCATGCTGTAACTCTCGCTTTGTATTCCATGCCTTGTCACGAGCGGATGTGGGAGTGTTCATGTTGTAACCGTTTGCTTTGTATTCCATCTCTTATCACGAGCGGATGTGGGAGTGTTCATGCTGTAACTATCGCTTTGTAATCCATCCCTCGTAACAAGCGGACGTGGGAGTGTTCATGCTGTAACTAACGCTTTGTATTCCTTCCCTTGTCACGAGTGGATGTCGGAGTGTCTATGCTGTAACTATCGTTTTGTATTCCATCCCCTGTCACAAATGGATGTGGGAGTGAACATGCTGTAACTATTGCTTTGTATTCCATCCCCTGTCACGAGTGGACGTGGGAGTGTCTATGCTGTAACTATCGCTTCGTATTCCTTCTCCTGTCACGAGTGGACGTGGAAATAAATGTTCATGCGTTAACTATCGCTTTGTATCCATCCGTTGTCTCGAGCGGACAAGGGAGTGTCCATGCTGTAACTATCGCTTTGTATTCCATCCACTGTTACCAGTGGATGTGGGAGTGTCCATGCTGTAACTATCACTTTATTATTCCATTCCCTGTCACGAGTGGACATGGGAGTGTCTATGTTGTAACTATGGCTTTGTATTCCATCCCCTGTCATGAGAGGACGTGGGAGTGTCTATACTGTATCTATCGCTTTGTATTCCAATCCCTGTCACAAGTGGACATGGGAGTGTCTATGCTGCTGTAACTATCACTTTGTATTCCATTCCCTGTCACGAGTGGACGTGGGAGTGTCAATGCTGTAACTATCGTTTTGTAATCCATCCCTTGTCATGAGCGGAAGTGGGAGTGTTCACGCTGCAACTATCGCTTTGTATTCCATCCCTTGCCATGAGCGGAAGTGGGAGTGTTCACGCAGCAACTATCGCTTTGTATTCCATTCCTTGTCATGAGCGGATGTGGGAGTGTTCACGCTGCAACTATCGCTTTGTATTCCATCCCTTGCCATGAGCGGACATAGGAGTGTTCACGCTGCAACTATCGCTTTGTATTCCATCCCTTGTCATGAGCGGAAGTGGGAGTGTTCACACTGCAACTATCGCTTTGTATTCCATTCCTTGTCATGAGCGGACGTGGGAGTGTTCACGCTGCAACTATCGCTTCGTATTCCATCCCTTGTCATGAGCGGAACTGGGAGTGTTCACACTGCAACTATCGCTTTGTATTCTATTCCTTGTCATGAGCGGATGTGGGAGTGTTCACGCAGCAACTATCGCTTTGTATTCCATCCCTTGTCATGAGCGGAAGTGGGA
>JAHWFP010136837.1:8855-30940 GCA_023313725.1 Lithobius niger | reverse complement strand
GGGGGGGGGCGGGGCCGCTCCCGCACCTTTGTCCCCCCCCCCCCGGGCGCCCCCCCCCCCCCCCCCCCCCAGATCGAAATCACCGGTTCTGTGTAAACAAAGAAAATTCCGGTTCCTTTAAAAAAAAAACACGTTAGTTTCTTTCACATCGACAGAAAGGACTTGAAGCCACTCAATAGAGCTTAGTTGTTGCTATGAGAATTGTAAAATCATATTTTCTCAGCTGTATTTATTGCTGCCTCACTGCCGCCTCCCCGATAAAGTTATTCTAGCGTCGTCCCTGTTTATACGCAAAAGTAACATCATTTCATGGCAAATCTGCTCGTGCTGCCCACAAGGTGTATGATATTCGAGCATGCGCGAGGTAACAGTTTATCGATTAACTCCGGAATCCATCAGATGCGTCGAAAGGTGTCATCAATTTCAATAAACAGATACTTTAGGAAATCTATGTTGAGTTTGCTATCTGTTTTCACTGCATTAGTGGTGCCAAACTGTCTCCAGAAGGACGAGTTTGGCCGCTTTGAGCCACAAATTAGAAAGTTAGTTCGACATCGTATCTGCCTCTTCCAAGCCTACTCGTGGTCCTGGCGATAGTTGCGGATACTAATGCCAATGCTAATGATTTTGCCACGAGGAATCCGACAAACCGGGAAATGGCAAACGAGATTTCCAAATCCCCAACCTAGATTTGCAGATGTCACTGGTCGATTTGCAGATTAAAGAAGATTTGAACAGATTTACACTGAGCGATTTGCACAGATTTAGACCAATTTGCACAGACTTGCGCGAGATTTTGCTAGAATTGCGTGACTGGCAGGATTTCCAGATTTGTAGATTTTGCACTAAGATTTGCACCGAAATTTGCGGATTTGCATGATTTTTAGTAGATGCATTGAATTCTGCTCATTTCCATGGATTTGCGGATTTACAGATTTGTAGCAAGCCTTGCAAAATTGCACCGAGATTTGCAGATTTGTTAGGATTTTTTTCTTTAGTTCATTTGCATAGATTTATCTTGATTTACATAAATTTGCAGATTTGCAAAATATTTGAAAATTTCACGCAGATTTGCAAATTCGAAATCAGAAGTTGTACGAGATTTTACCGTTTGTGGGATTGCCTGGATTGCCTGGTTGCCTTTGAAGCCGCACACAAAGGCACGGCTTATTATAAGAATGAGTAGACGCTGTGCACAGACAGTACACAGTTTGTGAGCAGCAGTACACATGCTGTATGAAGAATGTGTACTGACACTGCACAAACTGTGTACTGCTACTTGTCTGTTGGCACAGTTGGTAGACAGAGACGTGTATTGTCAGTGCATAGCGTCTTTAGGGCGCGTTTATGCAACAAGATCTTCTCGCTCGTCGAACGCTATTTGCTAGGCAACCGTTATTTATTTACGATTACTTTCCCGTTTCTGTTAAATGGATGCGGTAATGGGTAACAAATTAAATGTATTATAAATAACAACACGGATAAAGAACAAAGTGCAACAGTCATTTTAAACATTGCTACAACGTTGTTGCCATTCCACGCTCTTTCCAAAATTTGCTATTCTCGCTGAGAAAACAGCTTCTAGCGGTGATCAAACGACGGCAGAATAAATAGCTACTCGCAGCGAGAATTCAAAATCCAACATGGCGTCCATTTCGGGATTGTCGAATCGAAGGCAACTCATCAGAAATCTGTCCGTCGACTTGTACAGCAGTAAAAATTGTTTTCTAGTTGTCATAAATCGACGCTGTCATGTCGCACACATCGTATGTCGTGTCGCGAGGCACGAGGAGGAGATTTGCGTCCGCGTTGTTGCCATGGTTACTGCGTATAGACAACTTGAAAGCCACATTCTTCGGTAAAGGCGAGAAGCTACCAGCAGATTTAGTATTAACCAAGTGAAAGCTAGTAAGCGAGAAATTTGTCGTTGCGTAAACGAGCCCTTAAACAGCACAACAGGAAGCGGTACGTTTCGAACTGCCGTTGACATAGTAGTAACGCTCCCTGTATAACTACGTATATCGTTTGAATAATTCCGTGCAGTAAATGCTCCGTGGCAATACAATAAAGAATTTTTACAGTCGAAAAAATTTTTGCAGTTGCTTCTGAACTCTCATTATTTATAATATCGATTCGATTCGAGTAAGACAACCAAATCGGCCGCCATGTCCCTGTTAAAATTTCACATTTTATCTCACTACTCGCTGCTAAGGACAGTAAGGGTGTGTGTTTATGTAACTACTCGCCTTGGCATTCTCGCAGAGAGAATTTAATCGCGATGGTAAATGTAGCGCTGCCAAGGTAACAACGTTGTCTGGATCAGCTAAATCTGACACCGTTCGAGAAAATGCATGTAGTCTTATAATCCGTGACAATAAGATAAAGAATTCCTCCTGACGAAACGATTTTCTCAGTTACTTCTGAACTCACGTATTGACCGTTTTCGTTGCGAGCTGCCATGTTGGAATTTCAGATGATTTTTAGCTTCCAGTTGTTTCCCGCCCGTTGCGCGAGTGTTTCCTCCGGGTACTCCGGTTTCCTCCCTCATGCGGCAAAAAACAGCTCTTCTGATAGTGGTATCTTCCACTTAACATCTGCCGCTTGGGTTTGGGTGGGTGGATAGCTGCGAGAAGGCAAAGGCGAATCGTTGCGTAAATGGACCCTAAGAAGGCGAATCGTTTGCATAAATGGACCCTAAGAAGGCGAATCGTTGCATAAATGGACCCTAAGAAGGCGAATCGTTACATAAATGGACCCTAAGAAGGTGAATCGATGCATAAATGGACCCTAAGAAGGCGAATCCTTGCATAAATGGACCCTAAGAAGGCGAATCGTTGAATAAATGGACCCTAAGAAGGCGAAGCGATTATTGGCGTATAACTTGCCCTTAGGGCGCATTTATGCACTGACTCGCCTTTGACTCGGAGCTAGAAGGTAGAAATAATCTGAAATTCCAACATGGCGACGGTTTTAGCTCTACCGCCTCGCAACGAAAACCGTCAATAATGTGAGATCAGAAGCGACTGGGAAAATTGTTTCGTCAGGAGGAATTTTTAAAAATCTTATTGTCATGGATTATAACACTGCAAACATTTACTCAAACGATGTCGGATTTAGTTAATCCAGGTAGCGTTGTTACCATGGCAACAAAACTTTTGACAACACGATTAAATTCTGGCTGCGAAAAGGTCTAAGGCTATATATTGTCGTTGCATATATTGGCTATGCATTGTCGTTGGAAGACTTTTTAATTTTCCCTGTTAGTGTTGACATTTTCACGCTCTTAGGACGCAGCCGTTGCACAAAAAATTGTTTGCATTTTCCCCAGAATTTGTGTTTGACGATGTCATGTGACGCGTCCTTGCTGGCCACTTCGTGATCTGGTCGCGTCCAGCCTCAAGCATCCAGAGGGTGCCACCCACAACTCTTCTTTGGATGAGTTAAGAAATGCCGTAAGTTCGTAAAATTGAGCTTAAAAAGCGGTACGAAGCGACGACATCGGCATAAAATGTTTGTAAAGTAGTTGCTTCGTTAAACACCTTTGCGCCGATAATGCACCGCGCTCTTGAGGTGATCAACTCCAAATACTGGTTCATTGTCAAGTCTTCTTCCAAGACAAAAAAAAAAGGTATGGGGGAGTTAAGGGAGGTGGGGGGCATAACAACAACGGACGCGCGTTCGGGCCGAGTGCAAATGGCCGCCGGCGTTAAACCAGTCTCCTGGCCATTTTATTTTGCTTGTTTTTTTTCGTGTTGTTTTCCTCAGGCCTATAATCAACGGTAGGGATATCCAGAGAGAAACGAGTGCTCCGTTGCCACGTGCGTAACCAATCTGGACCAATTTAGCGCGAATTTGAAGCTTTCAAAAGCAATTTGGTCGACCATACAGAGATGGGACGATGCAGGATAACGAAAGTGACCTCTTAACGGCGACTTCTCGACCCAAAATGGCCTCGTAAATGGCGTGTTAGATCAAAGATTGCTGTTCGTCGATACATGCTTTTATACACACTTTCGACGAACGGGAACGCTTTAAGCCAAAATTGTGGACAAAGGGAGGCGAGGAGGTGGAGGTGGGAGGCAGTCTGTGGGAGGATGGGGGAAGTGGGAGTAGGATTTCGGTCTTGGGGTTTCGAATTTTGAATTTCTGACGAAGCACTGGCGTAGCTACGTTAGGCGTAGCCGGTGGCGAATTAGCCGTTGCCCCCCCCTCCTTTAATATACAGTATGGCCTACAAACAAAGCACTAGTTGAAAAATGGCGCAATTAGCAACAATCACTTCCTCACACGACCAACAATATTCCTTGGCCGCAGTGAGTAACGTGTGCTAATTTCTTCTTGTATCGAATCTTCGCCGTCTGTTATCGCGGGTTTAATCCCACTATTCAATATTGTTGAGGCGGGTTCGCTTTCGATATCAACAGGGCTGTTTAAATCCTTACTTTTCTAATTTTTATTTATAGTGAACATAGGTGCCACTTTTTCGTACTCCAGCCAAATATTTTCACTTTTCTGGAAAAAAAATTTGGAAAAAGTATAGAATTACAGAAATTTTTCAGCTTGTGCATGATTTATGGTCCACCATGTTTTTTAATGACAGGGGGATGTGCGGTCGGGGATGCGAAACTCATTTTTTAAATACCAATTTAAATAACTAGTGTACTACAAAAAAGCCTTTTTTTGAATCTAAATATTTTTTTTCTTTCGGAGGGGGGGGGGGGGGGGGCTTGCGGGTGGGGGCCGGTGTCATTCTGCTACCCTTGCCACCTTGTAGCTACGCCGCTGGGACGAAGCCAAAAAAAAGTTGAATGCAGTTGTACAGTTTTTATCGATTTTTAAGCTCCGATGCGGGTAAATAATTAGGAGCTCTAGGCCAAGTGTCTTTGGGGCCCCTGTATAATTTACGCGAATAAGAAAGTGAAAGGTTAGGATTGGTAGGGGGGGGGGGGGTTGCTAATGACGGAATCCAAAACTAGGCTAGAATTACATTTATAAAGTTGGATTCACAAATTTGGCCTACTAAGTCATTAAGCATGTCCAGTGGTAGTGGGGCATGCGTTTCCTGCTGACAACTTTAATTTTTTTTTCTTTGCCGGTTTGGTAACATGGCAGTGTCATGTTATAAAGGCTATACCAGAATTCTAAATTATCAAAAGTCAAATACTAAACTTCACAAGAGAATTGTATTCTTAAATTTCTTTAAAGATATTCCAAGAACTACAACAAAACAAAAAAAAACCTGCTACAACAGTCCACACATAAATACAGATGCAAACCTATTTATACGTTACCTTTTGAACTTAAATATCAGATTGCTTGAGCGGGAATTGAACCCACGACCTTTGGGACCAAAGGTCGAAGTCCTACCGCTCAGCCGTACTGACACGGCCTTGTCGGTGTGGCAGAGTGGTTGGTCTCTGGCCTTTGGTCTCAGAGGTCGTGGGTTCAATTCCCACTCAGACAGTTTGACATATTAAGTCCAAATGGCAACGTAAATAGGTTTGTATCTGTATTTATTTACCACTTTTTGAGCCGGTTTGGTTTTCCGTCCTGTTTACAACCGTTTCTACACACGTTTTGTCCAAATCGGCTATATAATTTACAAAAGTCATTATAACTAAGATCGTAATATTTGCTTGTTTGTGTGTCGCCAAATTACCACTCTTAATTGTTGTTTCTTTTGTTTGTGCGTCGGCAGTGGGAATCTTAATAATCTTATTTCTTTTGTTTGTTTGTATCTCAGTCATAGTACGGAATTGTCTGTATAAGTAATGATTCTAACGATGTTTTCAACATAGAGGCACAATACTGATGACGTCACAATATTTTCATGCAAACGGACTCTAGGCCTCTTTTTCTCCTAACCCTTCATCTAACTAAATCTAATGAAAGCTTGGGCGACTGCTAACGGGAAATCACAGCATTTTAATGCAAATGTGAAATAACAACAATGCTTTATAAAACCGGCAATATACTGGGGGCTGAGGTAGTATCTTACTAAGTCATTAAGCTAACCAACGGGCAGTAAGGGTCTAATGCTTACCAGCCTCTACCGACAAAGTTTTAGACCTAGACCCTCACTGTCAGAGCTTGTCCGTGTTCCGTCTAGGTTTTGACTTTTAGACCCTATCTCTTAACATTTAATGTTCCGTATTTGTTTATCAGTCTCAGCATAGAATTAGAGATAAATCTAGTTACAATGGTCTCTAACAGGGCCCCCAAAACGGGGGAGGGGAGGGGGGTCACGTGGACCCACTGTACCCACGCCCGGCCACTCAAGGGGCCCGCAAGGCCAAAAAACCTTTTTTTTCCCGCAATTGTTAGTTTGGATGACTATGCGTAATACACTCGATTTTGTGCGTATTGTGAATTTTTTTATACTTCCAACAAACAACACTCCAACGGATGAGCACGGAGCTGGAGCACTGCAGTGCAAACCTGTCAGCTTGTTAGGGAGAGAAGCCTTCAAAAGCAGCAGTCCGGATTAACGAATGAACCAACTCGTTACGCACAATTATTATGGCCGACGAATATTATAACATAGTATAACTTTTTTTTTACGATTTCAGTCGGGGGAGAGGGGCCGCTGTTGTAGTTAGTCCCGAGCCCGTAACTTTTATGTGGGGGGCCCTGGTCTGTCATCCTACGTGCACAGACTACCTGTTGTGCAACTTCTAAGCTTTCTGAACACATTAACAGGAGTGTTGCCGGTGTGAAAAAATACGAAAAATGTCAAAATTTCCTATTAATGAAGAAAAAATGGGATAAAATGCGAAAAATACGAGCAGTGATGTCAAAAAGAGTAAAACGCAAAAACTCAAGAAGAAAGGAGCAACGCAGCAAATGCTTGCAAAAACAGCGGCTAAAATTGTGTTATGAATTTGTGTAGCTCTGATTTTTGAAGTAGTGTTTATAAATCTTGGCATAAGTTATGTTATTAACAAACACACGAGCAAAATAATTATGTCGGTGTAACATCAGTTTTATTATATCACAAATTTCAAAGGCACAATGAATTAGCAAAAATAAAATAAAACATTGAAATTATACAGAAAGTAGGACAAAGATTACTAGTAAAGAAAATTTCGATTGAAAAATTGAAAAAGGAAGAAAATAAATCATGAAAAAAAAAATTAGGTACGCAAAAAAATGTGAAAAAGTGAAAAGTTGGTAAAATGTTTGAAAACGGCACGCCGCTTACTGTGAAACTTCATCTTACGTTGAAGAAATCACTGAAAACACTCTTATTTTCACTATGTCAAGATATCACACCACATATCTTCGCAAATTTTCGACGATCTGCGTCACTGGAGATGGAAATTCACAGGCGATCGTCTTCTTCAGGCAAGTCAACTTGAACAAAACATCGTGCACCAACAGTTCGTCTGCTAGGAAATTTGAAGCGTGAGCGTAGCCTCCAGTAGTTGTAGGGTTGGTCTCCCATTTTCGTCTCAGCAACGCATTGAGTTCGCCACGCATTAGATAGCTAATTCCAGGGTTTGAGGGTCCCTGGATATTCATCAGCACGGCCTTCTCCCGGTTGTGGTGTTGAATAACCAGGGATTCAAGGCTTCTTAGATGAACATCACTTCTAGAATTGGAGATTAGAAGCGTTTTCGTTTCTTTCCAATTTATCTTGTGTTTCGTCTCCATGTAGTAAAATTTGGAACAACGAAAAAAAAAACGTCTGTGAAAAATGTGAAAAAATTAATGGTAGAAATGCGAAAAATTTTGAAAAATGCTGGTACCCCTGGCAGCTCCCCTGCACTCATGATAAATTGCTGCGTTGTCAGTACATTCCAGTCTTGGGTAGCTGGAATTCAATCTCCGAGAATATACAGACTAGAAAAAGGATTGGTTCTTAAAGTCTTTGACAAACAAGTGGCGCATCAAGTTGTATCGACAGTATTCTCGACGGTTTGACTTTAAAACAATGCAGCAAACAATTTTGTGCAAGTGTTGAGTCTCCGCATTTATATGCCAGTTAACAATGTGATTGGAGGTTAGATGACACACTCCCAACCGAAGCCATAACCAGAAGACGGCAGGGACAATTTTGTTAGGTAATTCCAATCGGAAATTCCACGGGTATTTTACGTGCCACAATCGACACGAGCACGAGACATCACAGGGCCCTTTTTTCCCCTGAAAACACCAGGGGTGTTAATGCCAGGTTCGATACCAGAACCTCTGGCACATGATATAGTCGTATAACCAACCATCAGGCCACCTTTGTTGTTTTTTTGTTTGTTCGTTTGTTTGTTTGTTTTAGGGAGCAAACTGGGTTATCTGCCCTACGACGATGAGAGGGATAATTTTACTGGAGAAATCCAAGCAAAAACCCAGTACCGTTGACATGCCACATCTGACATGAGCACGAGGCACCACAGGGCCCTTCTCCCGTAAATGCCTCTTTTGTTCTTTGCCATGGGATGCAATTGTTTTGATCGCACATGGTGTGTGTCCACATTCAAAAAAACAGCGTTACAAATTATTGCAATGTTTACTACTAACACCTCCCAAAAAGCAAACCATAAAAGGCCTCTTTTGGAGTCAAATGGTGAGTTCTATTCTTGTTTACAAGATGGCGGCATCCATTGTTCGGTTGTCAATAGCATTTGCTCTAATTGACAGTGCTCTATAGACGAACTGTATGAAAAATCTTCTCTGAAAGTATCTACACAAGATTACTGCAGCATACGTTAAGCATAAATACAACTTAACTAAGATTTACAAGATGTTTTCAGGACACTAATCAGTTTATCATCACTTTTCCTGACCACCTTTGTTGGCAGGAACGGTGATTTAGCAGCAGCAGCCGCCATTTTATGGACATGCGACGTAATGACGTCAGTGTCCTTTGGTCATTTGCGATGGGAAGTGAGTTTATTCCTAGTCGTAATACAATATCTTTCGAAGGACGGTTGTTAAATTAATAGTCTAACTGCTTGTATATCAGAAATGGTTCATTCCTAACAGGGTCTTTAACGAAATAACTACTTTCTGATAAGTAAAATAATAAATAAATTAAACTAGGCGTACAATAATATTGGTCCCTGGCCGAGCGAAAGGTGCTGTGATACGTTAGTTTATTTTCTACAGTTTAGAAACCTGCACGATTTTTCTGCCCAGTGCTCGACGGGGATGCATTCTAGTCTACCTGTATGATTTCAGCCCAGTGCTCTACCTATAGAAATAGAATTTCATCTTCGAACGCGTCGAGAACTCGTGAATTTTCTGCACTAAGGTGCCCTTGTCACGAAATATCAATCGAATCAGAACGAAGTTCACAGACAGGCAACACATTTACGGACAAACAGGTACACCTAGTCCAAATTCAGTCGAATAGTCTCGCTTCGTTCGCTCCACCAGTAAAATAACTACTTTCTCGTAGTCTTTGGAAAATTACTTAATCGTGTAAATATATAATATTGTTTTTTTTTTTTTTAATTGTATGAATTTTATTGCTGTGATTTTAGGGTACGGTAAATCGTCATTACATGCCTAGTTATTATGGGCAGGGATTGCGTCAATTCCCATAATTTTAAAAAATAGAACGTTTATTTAAAATTAAAAACAAAAATTAAATAAATAAATAAAAAAAGAATCCCCAGCAGTAGTCGGACGGCTCGGCTGGATATTGTTTATGGCTTGTTTGCCGAATCTCCCGCGGGTTGTCGCCGCAGTGGCGCCTACTGGTGGCCGCAGGGAGAACCAGTAACGTCCGATAGAACGAGAGGGGGGGGGGGGGGGGGGGTGGGGTTGGGGAGTGAACGAGAGAGAGATAGAGAAGGTTAAATGGACGGGGTTTGGGGCCAAACCGAGAACTGAGCGGTGTTGTGAATGAAAGCAGGGTTTTTGCAACCAACATCAATTCGTAAGGTAAACGTAGGCGGGAACGCAACGACAGACGGGCGCAGAAAGTAAAAAAAAAAAAAAATTTTAGTATTTGTTATTCTACTTATCTCGAACGTGCGACAGGTGGGTTATGAGCATGCGTAATTTTGCTAAGCCAGTGTAAGTTAGCCCCGACGTTAAAATGTATGGCCCTGTAAGGGAATTATGAATTAAGGCGATAAACTGGACACTTGACGGCGCGACGGGTTCGTCGTTGTTGTTGGTTGTTAAACCCACTGTCGTTCCATGGTGAATACGAACTGATGTGAACTTTGGGAAGAGGGCAAAAAAAAATTGAGGAAAAATACAACAACGGTGAAAGCGATTGGGTTGTGGACACAGATGGAGTATCCGTGTTTATTGTATTTTTTTTTTTAGTTAAAAAAAATAAATGAGGTAATGTTACAGAAATTGAAAGGCGACCCAACTTTATGAAACCTCAGCAGAAAAATAAAATTAATTAAAGCCGCCTCATTAGGTTACAGTGAAGGTGAGGGCAGTGGCCGATCGCCAGTTACCTGCGGCTTGAAAGGCTAATTTTTACTGTTTTTTATTTACAAAACGTTCAGCACGCTACAATTAAGCGGCTCAGCGACTACCGAGTCACAACCAATACAAAAGAGTACTTAATGCACGCTTCCGCCACTCCCGCCACTTACATAAAATTAGAGCGCACACCTCTATCACGCACTGCAACAGCGATATCAATCGGTACCTTCCTAAACGACCAAACAGAACGAACCAAACGCACCACTGTTTGTGACAGTTTGGCACATTCCCTGCTAATATCCGTGTTATATAAATAGACATAAATCGCTGGAAATAATACTAAGGAAAATTGGAAATTAAGCCAACAGCGAAAATCATACAAATCATAACACTCACAAGGCTCAATAAAGGAGAAATATCTCCTTTATTGAGCCTTGTGAGTGTTATGATTTGTCTTCCCTATCCATTTCTATGGCCGAGTGCATTTCGGTCGAATGGAGCCCTGGTCACGTTTCTGACCTTAATAACGGGTTCGGTGAGTTATCTTTAGGCCAGTTGAGGATGTGGCCATAGCGACTAAGGCGCTATGCAAGTGATCTGGGGGCGAACTGGGTAGCTGGTTCGAATCCGGGTCATGCCACTCCGACGAAACGTAAGTGCATAAAGGTGGCTTACTGAACTACGTTATTTCTTGTGTATAATATCCGTGTTGATGCGGCTTGATTGACGTCAACATCGTCAGCGACGAATCTGTTTCGTCAAGACTGTTAGCTCGCGCATGCTCAAACCTCCACCCCAGCAAACCACCTCCCTGAGATGTTTCGCAATTTGGCATTGCCCTCGCCTGGTCAAATCTATTAGCCAATCCTGGTCCAATCCATTAGCTAGGTCTGGTCGCGGTTAAGGTATGACGTATCAATACGCTGCTGAGCTCGATGAGCTGTATTGTAGTTTAGGAAGGTACTGAACGGCTGACGTAACATCACTGCGCACGCGCGACGTCGAGTTTGGAGCCAAACTGTCTGTAACAGTGGTGCGTTCTGTTCGCTCTGTTCGGTGGTTTAGGAAGGTACTGTATTATATAATCTAAAAGTAGTAACCAACACAATTGCCGATTAAAAATATGTTAGCTTACAGGCTTAGTTTTAGATTTTGGGCGTAATTGTGAGCTTTTAGGCCTAATTCTCACCTGCTGTTTTAATTTCGCAAGTTTCAACTAACGGAGAATTTGGTTCGACAGGAGGTTTGTTCGTTAATGCAACACGGTGTCGGGACTATTTTTAATGACGCTAATGTGTGTCATTAAAGAAATTTTTTTTTTTACGGTTGCGTGTCTTCCTTTAGAGGTTAAAGCAACATACTGCCTGGCTTATAACCTTCCGCCTGCCTCACAACACCCACGTGACGATCACATCCGCGTATTTACCACAGCTAAGGTCAACTGAGACGGTAGCTTCGTTCCTCGCAACGAAAACGTAGCTTCTGTCTCAATTGGCATTGCGCATAATAGTCCAGCCAGCGTGAACCCATTGATTGTGTCGTCACAAACCGGAAAGATTCTCGTATTTTAAAGTCACAATTTATAATTTTCTAGGCTAGTGTCTTATAATTTTGCTTCGGCGTTCTATTGGAATAATTAATTTTAATTTTTACCGCGTTAGTCTATTAGATTTTAGATCTCATGGCAATTATTAGAAAATTAGTAGATGTACACACATAGATGAAACGTCATGATTATTGTACACGCGCAATGCATGATTTAGTGACGGATCGTTAGTAAATAAAGTTCCATTATATTCAACAGAAAATCTCCTAGACGCCACATTTTTAAAAGGATTTTTAGCAAGGGAAAGACTAACGGTAAGGAAATAGACCTTTGGGGCCGTACTTGATGTGGAGGATCGAGAAAAATGGCGCTGGGAGGTATAACCCTTTAAATGCGACGATCAAATGTTGTAATTTCATTGAGTAACGTCGAGAAAGTCTATTTGCGATAAAGAAGCAACTATGTTTTAATCTGCCACGTTTTTCAAACTCCACTTGACTACCACTAAAAAAAAAAAAACGACGGACGGGCGGACAAAACGTTGCTGTAGTCTTCCCAACCTTTCGGCTGTTACAGAAGATTAAAAAGGGGCCATCTAACAAATAAATATGTTCCAGTCGTAACAGTCGGGAGCGTGTTTATTCAGGCTACTTGTTAATTCATAATAGCGGTTTTGTGTGTTGGCCTGAAAAAAGAGTATTTTACTGTTTCGGACATGATAAAATTCGTAATCTTTCTCTGATCCGATTGAAATTTCATGACAGGGGAGCTATATACTCCATGAAATAAACGAATTTGAAGAGGAAACTCCAATTTCAAATATCTTTATTAATAAAATCGAGTTGTCGCGTAGGATGGACGGCAACGAGACGGCCACAAGACGGCCGCAAGTAATTGATAGAGCACATATCTGTTTTCATTGTCGGTCGCTTGCCCTTTTTCTTTGCTACCGTGGTAAGAAGGAACCCGCTCGCCTTCTTACTGATTGTTGAAGCTTCGTTTGTTAATCGAGTTGTCGCGTAGGATGGACGGCAACGAGACGGCCACAAGACGGCCGCCACAAGACGACCGCAAGTAATTGATAGAGCACATATCCGTTTTCATTGTCCGTCGCTCGCCCTTTTTCTTTGCTACCGTGGGAAGAATGAGCCCGCACGCCCTCTTGCTGATTATTCAAGCTTCGTTTGTTTAATCCTCTCTTACAATGTCTCCAATGCCTATTTATTTATTCCAGGTGTACAAACGCGTAATTATTTATTTCCGGTATACAAAGGCGTATTTATTACTTCACATGCACAAAGGCGTATTTATTGATTTCACATGTACAAACGCGTATTCCAACCATTATGGCAGGAAAGAATCATATGTAATGTAAGTGTATGGACTCTGGAACAAGGGATACGCTGAATGAGGGAGTGAAGCAAACGAAAAACATCTTTCCTAGGCAGGGTACGCAAAAACACATAGACGGGATACACGCATTCCGTAAAACACATGAGGAAGGAAATCGTTCCAGTGTTTTTAACGGTGCATCAAACACCACCCGTGCGTAGCACGGGCTTCCGCTAGTTTTCATATATGTAAGCCTTGTCTGTTGAATGGCTAATCCAATTTTAATAGCGGCAGTAAAGGAACCTGCTCTGTAAGGCTAGTGGCCCCAAGAACTATATGAATAACACAAAGCCATTTACCATAATATAACGTAATAAAACTTCATTTAGCGTGAAGAATGCAGAAAATAGTCACGAATGACAAATAAAAACACCATTGCTGCCAATTTCACAAGTTTTAAAACCACGCCGTAGCTTCTTTTGTCATTTATACACCAAATGTGGCGCGTGTTGGCAACATCTAGCCTGAAACGCTAGCAGAGGTAGGTGCTGGGTCGTTCTCAGAGCACTGGGCGGAAAACACAGTAGCTCCCACAGACAGATATACAGGTGAAGAGTTTACGGGAAATATTCTGAATTAAACACAACGAAACCATAACATCTTTCGCTTGCCCGAATATAGATATTATTTTCTGGCCTCAACCCGCATGCATGCATGCATTAACCAGATAAGTGTTTTTAAGTCCAAGCTTGTGGCAGTCATGAAGTTCGAACTGGCATTCTCTTGGTCTGGAGACGATGACGCTAGCTAACCACTGGGCTGTTCTTGCACGCTTTGCACTTACTCCTTGCTTCACACAACACAACACCAGAACTAAAAGAAATCCATTGCTGGGAATTTGCGAATTTTCGGTGGCTTTGCACTGTCATCTTCATCAGGCACAAGCCTACAGTTCACCAAACGCGCTAACGGGTAGTGCGTTTGTTGGACTCTATAGGGTTTTGCCTGATGAGGATGGCAATGCAAAGCCACCGAAAATTCGCAAGAACCCAGCAATGGACTTGTTTTAATAATAATAATAATAAAATAATAATTTATTGCATACAAATGCTCGAAGTTTATAAAAAAAACTTGTAATTTGAGAATACAATAAAAAGACACAAAATAATTAATACACATAAAACCATTATACACATAATATACACATAATAATTGATTCATTTCAACATTAAGCTTCTAAAAAAATTACATTTCAAATTATTTCATTTAATAAAACTTGCTTTAATTTTAATTTCAATTCATTTTTATTATTAAATACCAATAATTCATTGGGAATTCTATTTAAAATGTTTGGCATGTCATAATTTCGTCTTCTTGTACCATATTTATTATACAACTTTGGAATAATAAATCTGTGCTTGTTGTGCTTGTTTAAGTCTGATGCTTTTCTCATCATTGTAATTTTTACATGCATTATCAAAGTAATTCCTTGTTATCATTTTCTGATCTCTAAGCTTAAATATTTACAAAATTTTATTTTCCAGATATAACGTGGATGTTTTTTTTTTATTATTGTTTCCAAAGAGTACTTTCACAATTTTATTTTGGACTTTCTGTAATCTTTTTACCATGTAATCATGACAAAACCATAAATTTCAATACCATAACGTAAGTGACTTTCTACCCACGCATCACAGAGATTTTTTTTTTTAATCTAAGACATTATTCACTTGAAACAATTTAGAGAGAACACCTCGAAGTTTATTCATTAATTCTGTAATATGTTTTTTTTTTTTACTTCCAATGCATGTCAATAGTCAAGCCCAAATATTTTGCATTTTGTTTTATTTCTAATTTCTTACATTTTTGTTCACAGTTTTCACTTAATTTTATTCCTTATTTCATAAAAGTACAATTTTCATTATGTACAATTATGCTTAAATCATCGTATATTGCCATTTTTGGTACTGTCATATTCATAAAAAAGTTTTATCTTGACCACTGTGTCCGCGGCCTATCTTGAGTTCGCCCCAGAACGACACAGATAATCAATTGTATGTTTTTGGTAGCAGAGTGCCTTGTTGATATCCCAGATGGTTACAAAAACAATGGCGGCCGTCGTCTAACGCCGCCCCCTCCCAGGAAGACGTAGCCGCTCATAAATACCTGCAGGACTCAAGACAGGCCGCGGACACTATAAATGTACATTTCATTATCAATTAGCCAACAATTAAGTAGGTCAAAATCAATAACAATAATAATAATAATAATATGGTAATTTTCCACACGGGGTGGACGACTGCCGGAAGAGTGGTGAGCCACTAACACCTGGCCGATGGGACGAGACGACGTCTAAAGTAAATTTAAGGGCGCTTCAGAAAGGTTTCCAAGGACTGTGTCGTAGTCTGAAACTGTGTTCATGTTCACTGTCTCACTGCTAATGGAATTCCATATTGGAACTACACGGACGGAGAAAATATTTTTGCTGCAGTCAAGATGGGAGCGCTGAACAGCTAGCTTCCATTGGTGTCCTCTAGTTACATAGGTATTAGGAGCTAGATCGAAAAGAGGCAGGTCGACAGCCACCAAACCGCGTAAAATTTTGTGTGCCAAAATAAGGTCAAATTTAATTCTGCGTAGTTCCAATGACTCCAGGCTCGTTTTAACACGACGTTCCAAGTAATTTATCTCGCGAAGACCAGCGATACTCTTTGTAAATTTACGCTGAATGGATTCTGTTAAATCTATGTCCTTAAGCAGATAAGGTGACCACACCGGAGGGAGTCGCGTATACTCCAACGATGGACGAACGAAAGTCTTAAATGCCCAAAACAGGCCGCTGGCATTGCCCGAAGTACAACATCGATTTATCCACAGCCAATCGTCGAAAAGGTGCGGTGCAGACTTTATGACAGTGCAGTGTTGGTTTAAATTTATTAGAAAACAATACCCCCGAATCCTGGTGTTGTGTTGTGTTTTGTCAAGCACGGAGTAAATGATTATATCTGCAAACCAGAGAACAGCGCCGAAAAGGCCGTTTTTACAAGTCACTGTGGACCCGTCACAGAGCTCGTGCTATCACAGGGACTTGTCCCCCCGTCGTTCCTCGCGCGTACCGGAAACCTTATCGTAGAACAATCCATTTAAAAAAAAAATCACTATTATAATCACTGGAACTCGCACTGAACGTCTTCATTGTTAACATATCTCACGTTCTAAATCCTTATTTGTACCACTAGGTTGTCCAGGGCGATCTGAGAAGCTTTTTGTTTTTTGCCATCCCAGTCAACTTCCGGTAATGGCCGGGGCTTTTACCTCGATGTTAAAACGCTTCTCAGGTGGCTCTGGACAACGCACGAGTACGTTCGAACGTGAGACAAGTAATCAATAAAGACGTGCAGCACGAGTTCCATTGACGATAACAGCGCTTAAAGCAACATCCAGCCTGCCTTATAACCTTCCGCCTGTCTCACAACACCCACGCGATGATCACCACATTTTACCACCGCGTATTTACCACAGCTTAGGTCAACTGAGACGGTAGCGCTCGTTCCTCGCAGCGAAAAACGTAGCTACTGTCTCAGTTGGCATTGCGCCTAATAGTCCAGACAGCGTGAACCCATTGGTTGTGTCGTCAAAAACCGGAATGATTCTTGTGTTTTAAAATCACAATTTATAATTTTCTATACTAGTGTCTTGTAATTTTGCTTCCGCGATCTATTGGAATAATTAATTTTTATTTTTACTGCATTAGCCTTCTGGATTTTTGATCTCATAGTAATTACTAGCAAACGATAAAAATTAACATTGCGCACACACAGAGGTCATTGTAGGCGCGCGATGCATCATATATGTTTGGGACGAACGTAAATAAAGTTAGTAATATTCAACAGAAAATCTCCTAGACGCCACATTTTAAAACGGACTTTTAGCAAGGTAAAGACTAACGGTAAGTAAATAGACCTTTGGAGCCGTACTTGATGTAGAGGATCGAGAAAAATGGCGCTGGGAGGCATATCCCTTTAAGCGTAAAATTTAATAATTGCACAATTGTTCTACGATAAGGCTTCTGGCTGGTTTCACCACGCTCATTATATGTATAAAGATAGAGTGTATCCTTGCGACGCGCGCGCGAGGGGCTTGTCGACAACAAGCCCCCTGTATCTTGGACTTTTGTTTTTTTGAATATGAAGTGGTATATACGATGCCGAATAGATGACCTTTGCGACAAAGTGTTAATTTGGAATTAAAAAAACTAAGCTTAATTAAACACACTTAATTATTATTATTATTATTATTATAGGATCGCCTATAGTAATTCTAGGATCGTTATACGCCTACAACACATCCCAAGCGAAATTATAAGTTTGCTAGCTTTGCCGATGTCGCTCTCTGACATTATACGCCACGCGAAGCCGGGGCTGGCAAGAATAGAAATTCTGGGCCGGGAAGTATTACTGTAATACCCGACCTTCGGAGAATCTGTGTGCCCCGGTAGTTCTGTGCCAGTAGTTGACATGATACTACACGCGATAAGAACTCTTGGGGCGATTATAGGGCGAATGCGATTCACGTGAAATCTAAAAGGTTTTACCAGGGACGACGCTAGAATCACTTTGATTTAATTTTAGCCGGGGGGGGGGGGGGGGGGGGGCCCCCAAAGGGGTGTCAAAAATTTTGGGGGGGCGCCCGCCCCCCCCCCCCCCACACCCCCTAAGCGTCGTCCCTGGGTTTTACGGACTTTTGGTAACCGGCTAAGGGTTCTAGGTATCGAATCACTCCAACTGAGGAGGCTGAGGGGAGATCTGTGCCTTACTTGCTACCTTCTACAAGGTAAATTGAAGGTGGGCTCGTCACTCTTCATTGAACTCCGACATGGAAATTATGCCAGAGGACATCCATGGAACCTCGGATTGCAAAAATGTTCTCACCCTTTAAAGTAATTCAAGATAAGATAAGATGAAGTTTATTTGAACAGTAAGCAAAAAGGAGCTGGTAAGGGCAACACCCTTCCACGACATTATAAAGACAAAAATAAATCCCAAATGAAAAAATAAAATAAAAATAAAAACCAACAAATATACAACAAAGGCTCGTAATAATCTTACATTATAATTGTATAATTACATTATAACAATTTCGTACAAACACTAAAATATTCTCCTTTTGTAATCGCGTATAGTTAACTGTTGGAATACTTTGCCAACATCGGTGGTCGAGTCAAAAAGCCTCACCACTTTCAAAAGTTGCTTGACGACAGGCTATTTGTCTGGATAAATAGCGTATAGGAACATTATTTAAACCATTAATTTGTAGTTGGGAACAACGACTAACGTGCCTGCTCGTCATTGTGTAACACCAATTATTTAAGTGCCGTTGCTCGGTCAACGTTTTGGCGCTTTTGTTTAATCTTTTATTGTAGACTAGCATCGTACCCGGCTTCGCCCGGGGATTTGTTTGACCCGTGGTTGTTTCCCAGTATTTGCTCGGTGCTGCCTGATCGTTCACTGCAACAGTCGATTTTTGTTTGTGTAAAACTCCCCCTTTCCGCCAATCCTCTCCCTCCCCCTCCTCCTCTTAACCCGTCCTCTCCCTCTCCTCTTGGTTCCCTTCCCTTCCTCCTCTTTGCTATACGTAGTTGTGCATGACGTCATGTAATACTTGCCCTTGAGATTACCACGGTGTTTGGTTACAAGGATAATTGTTAGAGCAAATTGTTAGTCGAGGCAACAATGTGCCAATTTCAACTTCTTTTCAGGGCAACAACGTCCCAGTTTCAACTTCAAGCCAAAGAATTGACACACTCGCACGTTTTCATTGTTCCCCTTCCGGGGGTGCGGTTGCTTCATTTCTGCTATGAGACTTTGGTTTATAATGTAAGATTATTACGAGCCTTTGTTGTATATTTGTTGGTTTTTATTTTTATTTTATTTTTTCATTTGGGATTTATTTTTGTCTTTATAATGTCGTGGAAGGGTGTTGCCCTTACCAGCTCCTTTTTGCTTACTGTTCAAATAAACTTCATCTTATCTTATCTTGAATTACTTTAAAGGGTGAGAACATTTTTACTGGGTTCTTACTCGCCAATAAACTTGGAAATTCAATGACCTTTCCAGGATTTTAGAAAAGTCCTTGAATTTTCTAAGATTTATCAACGAGAATTCATGGAATACCAACGAGACAATTAAAAGATAAATCTGTTAAAAATATATCAATTTTTATCACTGTGGCGAGAAGTACGCAAGTATAAGAGGTTTACTTCTGTGAAATGATATTTTTTGGAGCCCCTCGAGGGAGAGTCATACATTTGTTCGGCCCGTCAAGGGGTTGGGGGGGGGGGGTCGTCAAAAAAACGACAAAACACTGACCTAATGGGAGGAAAAAAATACACTTGCAGCAGTCAAAATTTCTGAAAATGCTTCGGCTTCTTGGGGGTGCGTACTCCCCAATGATGTGCGTTTACACGGCTTCGAAGCTGTCAGTGTCAGTACCTACTAGTTTAATTTTTTTCAATGAACTTTCTAGAAAAGCCTTACCATCTGGCTTTTTCTGTGTTTCAGGTGCTGACTGTGTTACGGATATGGGCATACAAGCAAACAATGTGTTCATCATACTTATTGTACGAAACTCGACACAAGATGATTGTATGGAACATCGGTGTTTTTATAGAAGATTTCTAACTCAATCATTGTTAAAAACTATGCACGTTTTGCTTACAACTACCGGCAAGTTGACGGTTCAGTGTGCTTCTTACTCAATTTGGCTAAAGGAAATGACCTGCAGTCTCATTAGGTATGCTAAAAGCTCTTTTTCTTATTTGGGGGAAGGAGGTGTCACATTAAGTTATTTTTTTGGACCTTGAGTGGTGGGTCAAGACTTTTTTTCAGAGTTTTGAAGAGACGGTCATCGAAAATTTGGTAGCAACATTTTCATTTCCTCTCCCGCCCCCCCCCCCCCCCCGGGCCGAAAATAAGAAACGCGCACAAAACATTGAAACTGCAATCGCTGCAGTTATTATTATTATTTTGCTTGTTTGTTATTTAAAAAAAATTTAAACCTGTCTTATGCGTCATGCGACACGGAAAACTTAAAACGCGATTTTCTGTTTTGGGAATTTCAAAGACTATTGCAGGCTTTTTTCGAATTTTTCAGCAGTGGTATTTTATTTTTTTTAATTTTCCAGGATATTTCCGGGTTCTCAATGACCAGTACGACTACGTACCTTGTTTCCATGGTTTTGCCACAAAACTGACTGAATTTAAATTTAAATTAATTTAATTTAATTTAAATAGTCCGTAATTTATTCACATTTTTGTCTGCTAAAAGCGCTAAAGCCTACGAAAAACCCAAGTCCAAAGTTCCTGGGCCGGTAATTTCTCCACGGCTTGCATGAAGTGGACATAAACATTTCAACAGAACGCGCGTCTACATTTTTACTGCGACAATCAGTTGTGGTATCAGCGTCGTGCTGCAGCTATTACGTTTTTTTTTTTGCTTTTTTGATTTCATTTTTTTTTTACTGCTTCACTAGATTCTTTTATGCCGTAAATCTGTGCCTACACTCTTGTAAATAGGTTCATTTAAATGCAAAGCAAAGGCGCTCGTGTGTTAGGCCTAAGGCTTTTTCTTCTTTCTTGGCTTCAAGCTCTGGACCTCTGTGGACCTTACTGACGGAAGTACTCTTGCAAAGACTTTTTGAAACCAAGTTGTGGATTTATTTCATACACGCAAAAAAAAACAAAAAACAAAAAAAAACATCGTATTTATTTTAAAATATGAGATTTTTTTCAGTTACTTAACTTTTAACAGGGAAGGTGGCTTAGGTAGGGACAGCCCACTTCACGCTAGGACGGGTTTACGCAACGGCTATTTTCTCGCTCACTAGCTCTTACTTGGTCAATATTAGGCTAAATATTCTGGCTGCTTCTTGCCTTTATCGTAACATGCGGCTTTCAAGTTGTCTATACGTGGTAACAATGGCAGCGACGCGGACGCAGATCTTCTCCTCGTGCCTCGCGACACAACGGCATGAGAGCGTCGATTTATGGCTAAAAGAAAACAATTTTCATTGTAGTGCAAAACGACGGACCGATTTCTGAATATCGGCATTCGATGGTTTGTTTTCGATTCGATAATCCCGAAATGCACGCCATGTTTGATTCTGAATTCTCGCTGTATTCTCCATTGTCTGTTCACTGCCAGACGTTATTCTTTGTGCGAGAATAGCAAATTTTGGGAATAGCGTGAAATAACAACAATGCTGTAGCAATGTTTAAAATTGCTGTTGCACTTTGTTCTTTATTCGTATTGTTATTTATAATACATTTAATTTGTTATGCACTGTCGCCTTCATTCAGTAGAAAATAAAACTAATCATAAATAAATAACGGTTGACTAGCAAATTAAATAGAGTTCAGCGAGAAAGAAGGTCTTGGTGTATAAACGCACCCTTATGTGGCAGGGTGATTTTTGTACAGACAGGGTTTTTTCGTGAGACAATGGAGACGTTGGAAGTCTTGCGTGCTTCCAGCCGCAGCCATGACCCAGAAGGAGAGAGGGACAATTTTGCACGGTAATTCCAAACGGAAATTCTTAGGAACTTTCACATGCTACAATCAACAAGAGCACGAGGCACCGCAGGGCATTTCTTTTCCCGAAAATGACTGGCTTGGCTGATAGCAGGTTCGAACGCGGGACCTATGGCATGAGATGGACGTGTTGACTATCAGACCACCTTGACCCATGGAATTCTATACTGTCTGTTCCACTGACGTCGCCCCTCGGAGTCCGTAGCTGCCGGGGGGGGGGGGGGGGGGGGGGG
>JAHWFP010136835.1:0-11369 GCA_023313725.1 Lithobius niger | reverse complement strand
ATTTTCGGTACTTCGTTTTCAACATCTCGTACACAAATAAGCTCTTTTAAAAAGCCTTGTAAAAGGGCACTCTTGAGGGTTCAACAGCCTTTCATATAGGTAAAGTATGAACTTGCACTGACACTTGCACGTCTAGATGTCGAATTGGTATCCTTTTTTGACCTTTGACCCAAGAGTACGAATAAAGACTGAGCTACCAAGAGAAACTAACAGCCTTCCTCTAACCAGGAAAAAAATGCTGCCTAATCCGTTTATAGTGGTGACCTGGAAGACATAAGACATTAATAGAGCAGACACAACCGGTTTCTTGGCATCCACACTAGAAAGAAATGCAAGCAATAATAACTTAGGTTGTCGTACAACTACATTTCTTACTGGAGCTTATCATGACGTTTTTCCTATGGCACAGCGGTTAGCGCATTCCACTACAAAGTGGAATTACTGGACTGAAGTCATACAGGCGTATTTCAGAAATCTACTCAAGTGTGAGTGGGGCTAAATGTGAGTTAAGGGTCAAAACGCATCTATAGAAATACCCTCTGCAGATGTTTGAACACTCATATTCGCTTTTGAGGCTGTACTAAACTTGTTGACGCTTACCTTAGATGTCTGCGCTCACATTTGTTCTCTCACACTCACACTTGAGTGGATTTCTGGAATACGGCTGTTAGTTAGTAAACAGTAAATAGTAACAGCTGTATTCCAGAAATCCACTCAAGTGTGAGTGCAAGAGGGTGAAAATGTGAGTGAAAACAAACTTTTAGGGTGTCAACAGGGTCAACAATTTTAGTCCAGCCACAAAAGGGAATGTGAGTATCTTAACGTCTGAATGTATTTCTATAGATGCGTTTTGGCCCTTGCACTCACATTTAGCCCCATTCACACTTGAGTGGATTTCTGGAATACGCCTGTTAGTCCAAACAGCGAAAAGTGTGCTTTGTGAGGGTTCGCTGGGAACCCGAGCAAAGCGAGCCAAGCACAGCTTCGTCTCCCAACCAAGACGACTGCCCTATGTACACATGGGTTAAAAACGGTTCACCTGCCTGTGTCCACGGTATGTGAAGGGGTACGTATGCCGACAAGGTCTTCTAACGCTCGATTTTCTTCTGTGATCCAACAGCGAAAATCATATGCCAGAAATAGCATAACTCCCATGACGTAGAGTGAATTGTTTAGATGTAAAACAACTGTTAATTACCTTCCTTTGGTATTTTTGACTTAAGCTCATTGGTTGAGGAGAATGAATTGCCGAGGGGGTTTTACGAATATTTCATAGGGATCAACATTGTCGGCATTATACGCTCCCTGTCCTTTCACAAGTTACGTAACACTTTTTTCTAGCAATTTAGACCCCCTCCTAACCCCCATTTGTAGCACAAGTGTAACACTGCCATGACGCCTCCCCACCTAAAAATACGTAACATTTTCCTACCTCCCTCTCCCTACCCACCAATTGGATAGTTTTTTTGGGGATGAATTGGTTTTTTATAAGCCGTGAAATTAGCGCCTAGGGTCATAATAGCCTGTAATTTTGAAAAAAAATTCTAAGTCGTAAACAAAAGTTAGAAAAATAGTCTAGCTAAAATAATTTAGTTAAAAATAATTTTGCGAAAATTAGTGTGTTACGTAACACTTCGTCATACATCCCCCCTCCCCCATTATAACAGATGGTAACAGATTTGCTCAACCCCATTCCCCTACATCTGTTATGTAATTTGTGAACGCTTCCTAAGGTGCTGATTTATCAACAGCCAATTATGACATTATCCGCAATAAGTAATTACTATAATTACTTTTTTTTTTTGGGGGGGGGGGGAGGGTGAGGTTGTCTATTACTCATGGAACTAACACATCAGGAAACAAGCAACCTCCATTTTGCGTATTCTCACTGCTCACCCGGTGCGTATTGATAGACACGACGTGACATTCATTCATTCAGCATTATTAAAAGTCGGCTGGCTTTTATGTTTGCCTGATAGGTACAGGTGTTTTCTTCCTCCCACCTATCGTTCAGTATACGTATACATGCAACCCCTCCAGCTATCGTCCCTTGTTGGTCTCCTCTCTTCCGTCTGGTGGTCGTTGGCAGTTCTATTGACGAGGAGGAGATGCTGAACAACACCTCAAACACGATGGAAGCACAGCCTACCTCTAATCACCGAAGCCATAACCCACGAGAACGAGTGAGAGGGCAGATACCTTCAGCTTGGGGGGTAGGGGGCGGGGATGACGATAGGGGAGGGGGAGTGCTATAGATCTACAATGGGAGTTATTTCCCCAGTCTACTTCAAAGCTGGCATCGCTGTAGTTAGCACCCTCTGAATCCTGATGTTTACCTGTTAGCGGGGAACCGAATACTTGAGGGCTGTTGACCTTAATGTTTGGAGATTTTCATGTTTTTGCTTGCTGACGTAGGACTTTTCCCCCCATCTTGCAGAAGCGCAGCCATTTTGACTACTGTCAGCAGGAGCATGGGGGGATCTTTTAGTCGAACGTATTTTATTTTCCCATCCGGTAGTTTTCCGTCTTTACAAGATGTGACAACAGACAGTTTTTCAACTATCAGCCATTTTTTTTACGTCAGTGCCAAGCACGTGGATCTTATGTATAGTATGTATGGGTATAGTTTCCGGTAAACCTATTTTCGTATGTGTTTGTAAATGATTCCTAATGTTCTGCAGTGGACGTCTACTTAGGTTAGGAATCATGACACTTCGACATCTTGAAGTTAAAGTTTAACCAATTGACGTTAATTGTTTATGGCATACAGTTTGATTGATACAACTAGTGTGACCTACAAATGTGGAGATGTGGATAAACAAATGTGGATAAAAGCACATGCCATTACGTTTATTTACGTCTTAGGTAAAATTCCAGGAGTTTAATGAAGCAAATAATGTACTCGCGTACATGAACTGGTTCATTTCTGAATAATATTATTAGAGAAGGAGAAAGAAGTTTATTTAGAAGCAGGAAAAACATGGGATTCTATCCGGATAACTTTCGGTGGGGAGGTGAGATAATATCCATAGAAGGTCAGAATAGATTCCAAAGCAATTGAAGGAGCCTGGTAGTCTCATACTACACCCTGGCCGGCAATGACTGGAGGGAATCTGACAGGGCTATTTTTCAGTCACTGACATGATCTGCTTCTTCAGACAAGAAGCCCGAGGTTCGCCACTCTCAGTCACGGTGTTGTGTTCTTTGATTGCTCCTGAATAAGAGTTTTGATATCGTGCAGCACGGATGCAAACTAGATAAAAACTGTAAATCTTGAATGTTTAACAAAAAAAGAATTGATCACAACAGTGACATTAACTTCATTTTATTATATATAACTCTATGACAGAGCCAATAATTGGGCTAGCTGCAAGGGGCTCCGGATAAACATGAAGGGGAAAAAGAAGAGCGTCTTACTGAATCCAATGCTGTTAGAGCGGATTTCTTAGGCCTAAAACGTGCGTTTTCTTTTCGATTTCTTGGCAGTTGTTGACATTTTTAGCTAATGGAACCTTTCCTTTTCCGATTACAACCTCGGAGCGTAAGGGATTGGAGAAAACAACGTTTTTTAGGCTTAAGAAATTCGCTCTCAAAGCACTGGCTTGACTAGACGTGCCGTAGTTTTTTACCTCCACTTTAATCTAGTGCCCCTTGTAGCTATCTCTCCAGATACTAGCCTCGTTGCCAGTATGGCGTTATCGTCGCGGCTGTTCTGTAGAATCAAAATAAGTTTTGATTTCGTTCATCACTGATTGATGCCTGCTGGTAACGTAAGAAAGGTGGTGCGAGTTGACGTGTTTGGAATCTGGTTGTAGGAGGGGTAATCTAATAACGCGGTATGGAAAGTGAAGTGATGATCAGAGGGAGGATGAGGATTAGGTGAAGCAGCGTGCTACTAAACCTGTACGCTTCCGTCTATTCGCTCACCTCCCTCCTTTACTTCTTGGTGCCCCTCCCGTTCCATTCCAAAGACATTCAGCCATTCATCTGGTCCAACCATCTATCCATCAAGGTGTCTCGTACAAAAGAGCAGTGTCACGCGACCATTGTTTAATGCATGATGTGGTCTATTTGGAAAATGTGGAATCAGGAAATGGAAATTCCTCCACGTCCTTCCCTTTGCTTCGTTCTCATCTTCTCTTCCATACACCCTTTGGTGTCTTGCGATGCTCATCAACATGTTTGAGCTGTGGAACGTGTAAAGGTTTTTCTTTGAAGCCCGTAACGAATGAAAGTTCGTTTCACTGGAGATCGAAAGTTGGGTATGCGATAGGCCAACTTTGTCTTTGAAACCGAAACCTTATCTATTTACTTTTTATTAAAAAAAAATTAATTTCTTTGAGCCTTAAGTCAGCCGAAGCAATTTAATGCTCGTGTGGCTGAACCGGCTGAATTCTGAACATTACCAGACTTTTTTGAGAAGAAGAAATATCGGTAAAGGGAGGAGCCAACCCGGGGATTTGAACCGGAAACATTTGATCATCATAGGGGCCGAAAGATTGTCCATAATTGGCCAGAATAGTTCCATAGCCGCTGAAGGAGCATGGTAGCCTCTCACGCTGCCCTGGCTGGCAGTCCTGGCAGGGACTTTGCCAACGTCCTCTTTCCAGGTGTTCGACCAGACATCAAATGCTTCTTTATAATCAAAACTAGTTGGGTGACAGTGGGTTTTATCAGGAGGGACATAAAGGGTGGGTCGACGGAGTGTCTGTGATAACATTACCACATATTCCATCTCTCGTTTTGGGTATCTATCCCATGTGACCAAACGTGGAATCTCGGGTTGTAACAATCGTATGGGAAAACCCACATCAATACTAGCTGAATAAGTTTCAACCAAATACATAGGCCGAAAATCATCGCTCATATTACAATTAGTCCAGACATGCACCACCTCCGTGTTCAACAGCGTTCCACTAGCCTGAAGCGGTAAAGCGGATGACTTCTTCAAGCCAAGGCCTACTGGGGCAGAATCCGCGTGTTCGTCTACTGCCTCAACGCCAGTTCATGCACGTGTCGGAAAGTTGACGCCGTTTATCGTTACTTTGGTAAAATAAATTCTGGCCACATTGAGTCAACTGGCGTTGATATGGGAAACGAAACCCACAGCTTCTTTCACAGGCGACCTTGTGGCAAGGGATAGAATATGAAGCAACAGTTACAACATGGACCCTCCCACGTCCTACGAACGTGCATTCATTAATAAGCCAAGCTGTCGACGCGCCATTAAGCCTCAATTCCCCCCCCCCTCATTAATTAGCTCCTAGTCTAAACACACGCTAGTTTGTCGCCTTCAAGTAACAATAGATCATCCGATTGTTAAAAGATTCAATGACGATGATAAAGAGGCGACATCACTAGCGGACAGACTACGTCTGTTAACTGTAAGCAACTAAAAGCATATTTTGGCAAGTTGACGATAAATTCCAATGCGACCGAAATCTTTCAAATTGTGGCAAAATGTAAGGGGAAGGTGCCGGGAAAAAGAAAAACTAAAAGATAAAGAATGAGTGTCCACCATTCCTAGAGAAAAAGATGCATCAACAACTTTGTTTTCGTGATACTGTCTAGCTAGTTAGTTAGTTATTCATTCAGTAATTGGTTAGTAATGTTATAATAATTATAATTATAATAATTTGGCAAGGATCCTAGGATCACTAACAGGCAGCCTCAATAAAAAAAAAAAGAAGACACTCACATATAATGATACAGATTGGCCAAGGGAAGGTGAGGGGATTAGGTATTGGGACACGAAAGCCTTACCACCAAGGTTAGTATCGCCAAACGTGTTGGACACGGGAGATGTAGGATCGGCCCAAATAAAAAAAATAAAAGGCAGATGAACAAATGAGAACGTTAAAAAGCATCGTTATTATGTATGGTTATGATAAGTAGTAAGAACAAAAGCATCCCCAAAATGAGAGAGAGAATTACGTTTTCCCCATGTTAAATCTCATCGACTTATTGTTCATGGCTAGCAAAAAATTGGGAATGCCTACACAGCTAAAAGGTTACATACTAATTCATGGTGATCTGAACATTGTACTTTTGTTGACTCGCGGTTTGCAGGAGTTCAGGACAAATGCGAGAGAGGTTTTTGAAATTCGCAACAAAGAATTTAAATTTCTTTTCTTTTAACGAGTTTAAGTGTTCCACGTTGAAACCAAAGATTTCAAGCAACAATGGCTTGGACAACCAACTATGGTCCCTACATTTATTGTAAAAGCCTGGACGAACTAAAAGCTGAACTGCAACGAAGGACAAAATAATTAGTCATTTACGTTGCCGTGGATTGCGCAACAATAAAGGGTTGCATGTTAGATGATGGTTACGCAACAATACGAATACCCAATGGGATTTATGTTCATAATAATAAAAAAAAATATTTCGGGGGTCAGATGTTTTATTAACAGTTAACTTCAAGGATTTCTGCGTGAAAAAATGAGAACGAAGAAAGCAAATGAAAAAATGTTCAAGTAATAGCTGATGCAATAGCTGATTATTTATAGACATACAATGCTAAGTAATTCTAATAAAATTTTAATAAAAATTGTAATAAAATTCTAAATAATTCTAAACAGTCGTAAGTTATATGGTGTGTCTATTAACCTTGGGAAGAGCATCTGAAGGGGATGTAGTGATTGAGTGAGCGAAGCGAATGAAAATCAGCGTTTGTTAGCCAGTGTGCATAAAAATGGGATGAAATAAACTTAAGCATGTGAAGCATGGACATGCAATAAACCAAAGCGTGTCAATTTGGTTGAAGCAGTGGCAAATGTGAAAAATTATCAATGAGAAAATTTATCGACGTAAAATTCCTCCTGAAAAAAGGTAGAAATTAAGATAAGTCGGTGTGACCTTGGACTAACAACTCTCTTCGAGATGGACGAATTACATACCACAGCCGTCACGCAAAGCGCCACCAACTGCTCGGTTAGGTAAAAATCTATTTAGCATTACTAAAACCAATTGATAACAAGAATACTAAACTAATCGCTTAAAAAATATCATAAATAAGATGATTTTTAATTTCAAAAGAGATCAGAACTCGCTGATCAAGTTTCATTTATTTTTTGATCCAACATTGAATTTTAAAACGGGTTTTGGAGATAAGTGCAGCTAAGTATAACACATGGTTTTGTGTTTCAAGCATCATGCCGAGCGGTCGCTCAGGCTGAATCTTCTTCCGTGTTTCACATTTCTTGTATAACGAACGGAATTCGGCTTGAATCGAACACAGAATAAGTCCTTCAACTTCGGATGTTGCCCACGTTCGAGTATTTCGTCAGTTTCCGAAGTTATTGTTGCCTCCATGTTTGGTTTCAACTTTCGCCTGTCGTGTTGTGCACCGTACGAATTTCGAGCTGGTGCTGCGATCGGTCAGCACGCTATCGAACTTACAGGTAGCCGTACGTAGCTCGTCCATCTCGAAGATAGTAGTTAGTCCAATGTGTGACCTTTCGCATACTCTCAGTCCTATGAAAGTTGTGGTGTCCACCGAAAACCAAAACTGGTACAAAAGAGTGAAGGTAGTGATATAATTCAACCAGGAAAGGAAGCCAAGGTTAATTCTATTAGCAGATTTAATCGCACCGAGTAATACTTTGGACGTTAATGAAACTTGAAGATTGCTACCGCGAGTATAGCAATGTTCTAGGTATCATTGAATTTTCGACTATTAGTCGGTGCTGTTAACTTAGCTATTAGGATTAGCCGTGGCGGCTTTTCCCTGCTTGAATGACATCACTACCTTCAATGACCGACCCTTTTTGGTAACTTGGTGGCTTCTCTTATACCAGGTTTGGTTTTGGGTGGATTACACTGACTAGTCCTAAACCTGAGGTTTTTATTTAAAACGGAAACCTAACGAATTTGGTTTTTCTCTCCGAAACCAAACTGAACCAAACTTTGTTTAAATTGAATCCGTGTATTAATTTTGTTTTTAAAAGCAAAACCGAATTAAGATTTGTTTTCTGAAAACCGAGTCCAACTCAATTCTCCATTAAAACTGATCTTGGAGTTGAAATTGAAAACGAACCGTCAAAAAAAATAAATAAATAAAATTTCATTCCAGGAGTGTGCACCCAAGCAAACAACTATATATATTTTTTTTACTTTTCAGAATCTTGTTAAAGTGTAAAGGAATAGGGCGTCCCAGTAAATTAAATCCTGCTAGTAATGCTTGTCTCTACGGGGGAGTAAGTTGTTGATTTTAATTTTTAATGTTTGTTTTGTAGTTTGCTTTTTTTTTTTTAGTTCAGTTTAGACGCAACGCCTGAAAACAATATCGATTGCTTAAAGCATTCCTTTAGCACGAGGTTTTCAGTACACTATGGACAGTAAAAATAAAACCTCTCGGAATCCCAAATTATAGGATTTAGGGACTTGTCATTATTTAGGGTCAGGGGAAGGGGGCCGAAGGAAATAAAAATGTCACCACCAAATTTTCGAGACGCTGAAAAGTCTTGTTCCTTCCTCCCACTCAAGGTCCAAAAATAATGTGATTCCCCTGTCAAACAAATGGCGCTTTTTGTATGCCTATTGAGACTACCTGCAGATGATTTCCTGTAGTCAAGATTAGTGCTGTAGCCAAATTTAGTTGTAAGGAAAACCTGCCTCGTTTTTAACGAAAAGACACGTTGGGTTAAAAATGTTCTATAAAATACCGATGTTCCTTACAACCATCTTGTACCAAGTTTCATACAATATATGATGAGCAGCACACTGTTTGCTTGTATGCCCACATCCATAACATAGTCAGCGCCTGATAGACAGAAGAAACAAGAAAAACCAGGGGGTAAGGCTTTTTGTATTACCAGCAATATTGGTACTACCAACTTCAAACTTTTGTGCACTCACATCGTAGGGGGGGTCTCCAGAAGTTGAGGCGTTTTTAGAAATTTCGACCGCTATAAGTGCCATTTTTGAGGTCCAAAATTGACTTTTTCTTCCAGTTTGGTCAGTGTTTTTTTTTGTGTGACCCTCTCCCTCTTGACGGGACCTGGAAAATGTATACCACCACCTTGAGAGGGTCCAAAAAATTCATGACCCCCCACATTTCCTCTGCCCTTCCCCCCCTTCCCCTAAAATTTCGGGAATATAGCAGTCATAGTCCCGGGGTTTTCAGGGTTGACAACGGGGCAAACTTAGGTAAAAATAAGTCTCTCTAAATCATTATTTTAATGGTACGTTAAAACCAGTTTCTTAGTCTCTAGTCTAACTAATAATATCAGCGTTTAATCTAATGGATAACTTTTTTAATTCTTGCAAACTAAAATGAAAATAAGTTATGAGTGCCTATGCATCACAGCATCGTCTATCAGGTCACTTCTGCACGACTTGCGTACTGTGAGTACATGCCATTTTGTGCACTTAGCGAGTTAAAAGTACACAAAATGTGTTCTACCAGTGCGTCAGTCAAGGCACAGTGTCGAATGACACGACAGTTTTAAAACAGTCACTCTAAAACAATCAACAGACCGAAGAAAATTTGAAGTGAAGCTACGCGTGCCTGCAAGGTCAAAACTGCCCCAATCTTAAATGGTTTACGTTCTGTTCATCAGCCGTTTCTTACGCATACGGAGCGTCATCCCATTTCGCGTTAGGGCCCGCTCGCTGCCAGTCTGGTTTCGCCTTAAAGGGGGATTGCCACCGAACGACAGGCTGCAGCATCTATAGCCATTTACCGTTATCAACTTCTGTCTAGCCCTTAAGCCTAACGACATGACGGGCGCTTTTTTTCTATACATATATGACCGTTTTGAAACTCAGATTTTGAATCGCTAGATGGGCGCCATCTCTATAGTGATTGTGATATCGTTAACCGTGACTCCTTGCTCTCTGGTGCACGTGAACGCACCAACTTTACGCGTAGTAATTAAGGAGACACGTGGCTTGTTTGGTGTGTTAAAAGAAATTTCTTTGCGCATTCCATCGCTTGTGAAAATCAAGTGCTGCATACAACTAAATAATGGTAGACGGCGCTAGAAGCTGCAACCTGGCATTCGGTGTATAGGCACCTTTACTGCAGGAATCTACCACGATTTAAACGTAAAGAGTTGATTAAATAAATCATCACTATTTAGTGTTTGGATCAACTTCTTGAACATGCACGTGTAGCACTGTGCCGTACTGCAGTCGGTCGTAACACTATCACTCGCAGCACTGCAGAATAATACGAATTCCAGTCCGCGGAAGAGATCCCAGAAAAATTCACAAACCCCGATTAAAAACATTTCTATTCACTTGTTTACTTTTCATTTTAGTTTTCATCTTCGAATCTCTAGCACACGGAAAAAATAGCGAAAAATAAAGTGAATAATGTGAACTTTTCAGTCAGGCTAAAAATCAAGAAAAATAATGCCTAAAGTCGAAAGGCTTTTCGGTAAAACCTTGTTCGCATAGATCGTCGGTAAACATGAACATTTTACTGGCAGGCTATGCTAAATCGTTCGTAACTCTTTGGGTTTTCTACAAATGGCACACTTTTAAGGATGTAGAAACTATTGTTAAAAGTGTAAAAAAATTATATAGAAAACCGACACAAAGCTGACAGTTCGCCTAAAACACTTGTAACAGGCTGTTTACATGAATGGCAAGAGGCAACACGAAACTCACACTTTTGCGGTGCACCTTGTCATTACGTGAGCTGCAGCGCGCCCGTCCAACAGCCGTATACACGGGAATTGGCCGTGCGCCAGCAGCAAGGCAGCGAGCCGGCTTTGTTTTTCAATCAGTTGGAATTGGATCGTTGCAGTTAGGCTGGTCACGTGACGTAAATCCTTGGCGGAAATCCTGCCTCCAGCAGGTATAAAAAGCCAGACTGGGCAGAGGATCCTCAGTTGGTGTTGGGAGGAGCACTCGAAAGGTCGTTCCTCTAACACTCTCTAGTGCTGGTACTGGCTTTGACTTGAAATCATTTGTTTAATCCTTGAGTCGTCCCATATATTTTGGGGGCCTGCTGGGATCACCTAAACCTTCGCGATAGGAAATTCATGTTTCTAAACCTTCGGGATAGAAAAAGAATGAAAAATCTTGGGTAGAAGATTTGAGCAAATTTTTTCTTACTCAGTCGGTAGAAAAATTGTGAGGGTTTTGGTGGAATTAGTCTAGAAACTAAAAAGCTCTGGAATAATGCCGCAACCCTTTCTCTATTTGAATGTATTTACGTCTGTATTTAAGAAATTAGACGTAAACGATTACTTGGTGTCTCGCAGGGTTCCCTGCTGGGTCCCTGCCTTTTATAAGGAAGGATTTGCCAGAAACGTAAATCGCCATCTTCATTCTGGTCGAGTCGCTTGGTCGTGAGTTAGCTATGTTTAGCCCGTAAATCATTCTGTGAGACTTTAATGAAATGGAGGTTGTTTCGG
>JAHWFP010136832.1:0-35508 GCA_023313725.1 Lithobius niger | reverse complement strand
TGTTCCCCTCCCACCCTCCCCCTGACAATTGTTTGTAAGATAATTCCCTTTATTGCTATTTTCCATGCTGGTAATTACTGTGTTACTTCTTTAGAACTAGTTCAGCCGTTTCTGGGCCCCTTAAGGGACCAACTGGTTATTTTAACCCCATTAATAATGGGATTATGTATTATGGTTATTATTATTGCTTTGCATTTTGTGTAGAAGAGTTATTTTATTATTAATATTATTAAAGAGGCGCGCCATTTGGAGCCACACCTTAAGTTCTCCTTTCTTGATTTTATTTGCTAAAGGAAATTCCGGAACAATATATGCCATAAATCTGTTAGTTTTGTTTTAATCTGAAGATAAACATAATATGAGTGCTGTGCGATATACTAATTCCCAATTACCTCTGGAACTAATCGATCAATCTTTTCGTGCGAACTATCGTTGGAAAGGTAATTTAATTTTCTAAAAGAAATATCTGAACAATGTACCCCGTAAATATATAAGTTTCTACGTAATTTGAAGGAGAGCACATTACGACGTCCTCAAAACGGCGACCATGCAATATACAAAATCTCGTGTATCTCCGGAACTAATTGATCAATCTTATCTTGCGACCTATCGTTGGAAAGATAATTTAATATTCCAAATGTACCCCAAATGTGGCTGAACAATGTATCCCGTAAATAATTTAGTTTTTATTAAATATGAAGGAAAAGGTAGCGTGTATGTAATTATTGCCGTTTTATATGTGATGCTTTTGGAAACGGCAAATATTAAAGCTGTGTCGTATTATTCACAGTGCCTCACTTGAGCAGTGGCCTTTACTGGCACACGGTAGTGTGCAGAAAGTAATTGTTTAATATGACAGCTCATACCTCTCTTAGTACACTTGCAAGTCTATAGAGGCTACGTTACCCCAGCAGTTGTCATCCATCCCAGAATATCAATTCAGCTGATTTTTGTTGCCTCCCCTTTAACGGTTGTCAGAATTGTCAAGTCATCACCCTGATTCTGATAACCTCGTTCTGCAGATTATGATGGCCTGTGATGCTAACCTTGTGTCGTACCTACTTTGTTTTACGTGCGATCCGCCGATGACTTCAGAATTCTGTCTGCCCTTCCTGGTTTTGCAACAAAGGCTTGAACAAAGTTTTCATTCTAGCCACTACCTGCTAACTCACAACCAATCTTTGAAATTACAGCCATTTCTATATGCAGTTTTGTGATGGTTGATCGCCCTTAAACTGGTGTATATCATGAATTGATCTTCTTAAGAATACTTATCATAATGTTCATGGCATGGCGAACCATGGATGAGGAATTCACATCATATACTGGGAGCAGAATTTATGTGCATTTACCTTTCAAAACCTTCATGGATGTTTTGACGGGAATGGAAGGCTACCCAGGAAAACACTTTACCTTCGTGGTCAGCCTTGCTTCTGGTTGATTAGACCAGTCCATCATTTCCACACGTGTATCAATGGTTTTTTTCTTCGACCATTGGTAACGGTGCACAACGTGAACGTTTAGTCGTATGAGGAAGACTTGTGGAGGACTCGGGCAAGCCTATTCTGCTTTATTTGATTGTCCTAGGTTGAGACTGGTTGTCAAAGACATACCTACTGGTGGGTGAAAGATGAGAGATGCTTGTTACATGGAATGAGTTCGCCGATGTACTGAAGGCTGTGTTATGTTCTATATTATCAATTGTGTGCAGCACAAGTGGATACATTATAGATTTAAAAAAAAACCGCAGAATAAAGCCAATTACACATATAAATAAAGTGGCAATAATTATGTGTAGATTTTGTTTTTCTTCATAAACAAAAGAAACTTACGGCATACATTATCCTTGCAGTTTTATTGGCAAATTAAATTATATTTCCAACAACAGGTCGCAGGATAAGAGTGATATATTCGTTCCGGAGATACCACAAATTCGTATATCGCCTGGTAGTCATTTTTATGACGTTAATATGTTTTTCTGTATATTAAACAAAAGCTAATATATATACAGCAAACAATGCTCTGGCAATTCTTTTAACAACTTAAATTATCTTTCCAACGATAGGTTACACCATAGATTGATCTATTAGTTCCAGAGATACACGAGATTTAGTATATCGCATTTGTTTTCCTACAAATTACGCAGAAACTAATACATTTACGGCATACATTGTTCAGGTATTTTTTTTAGCAAATTAAATTACCTTTCCAACGATAGTTCGCACGAAAAGATTGAACGATTAGTTCCGCAAATAATTGAGAATTAACATATCACGCAGCACTCATATTATGTTTTTCTTCAGATTAAACCAAAACTAATAGATTTATGGCATATATTGTTTAGGTATTTCGTTTAGCAAATTATATTATCTTTCCAACAATAGGTCGCACGTTAGGATTGATCGAATAGTTCCGGAGATAATAGATATTTACTACATCGCGTGGTGCCCATTTTGATGATGTCATCACGGATTACGTCGTCACTTCCGGGAGTGTCTCCCGGTGGATTTGGAAACTGCAATGTGTGTACAGCTTCCATGTTAACGTTTTAAAAAGCCAGCAAGTGCACATGTATACAGTAAAATGCGACGTTTCGGGATTTATCATCCCGTTGTCAAGCAAAAAATATATTTTATAGCATAAGCTACAAGTCAACAAGATACACTTAAATGGTTTCCCATTCTAAGGAAAACAAGCCAGAGCAGTAAAAGATAAAAAATAAAAAGTTAAAAAAGATAAAAGTGAAGCCCAGTCAGCGCAAAAGCTGCGCTGGGAGGACCTCTCCCTAACGAAGCAGGGAAGAAGTGATTTGTAGAGCGGTTTTGCTTGACAACGGGATGATAAATCCCGAAACGTCGCATTTTACTGTATACATGTGCACTTGCTGGCTTTTTAAAACGTTAACTACTTTTAGTGCTTTTATTCTGTCAATACAGCTTCCATGTGCAATATGCAGCTTGTTGCCGGAACTGAAATGTTTTGGCACTTTTTGTCGCTAGCAGCACGTTCAGCATTTTCGTAGCAGCACTTTCGTAGCATTGTTCTGTCACCTTTGTTGACAAACAAAATTGCTTTGTCTTTTTTTTTTATTACTATACACAGCGAACTTTTGATCCTTTAATTTAGAAAACACTTGAGGTTTTGCCCAGTGAATTTCTGATTGGTGAGCTAATGATGGTGTGCTTTTATCCAGTGAGCTTCTGTTATACATTCGCCCTCCCTCCCTAATACGGGTCCAGCGTTGGACTCTTCCGTTCGTTCTTATAACGACTCGACCTTTATTACTTCAACTTTGTTCGACTCATGCCCTTTCATCTTTCCTAAGGGCGAGACTCCAGCCAAAACTACGGAAGTATCCAGCCAGCTAACGACTAAATAGCTAACAGCTAAAAATCGAATGAAGCAGTTTTTTGCCAGAGTTGACTGCATTTTCGTTGCCATCTGCTGCCCGTAGGCTTTGCCCCCTTCGAGTCTCATCACTTCCAAACAGATCACACACAAAATTAAATAAAAAATGAAATATATACCACGAAAATAGAAAAAGAAAAAAAACAGCACAAAGCGCCTTTGCATAATTCACGTCGCTTGTTCCACATGGTCTATTTTTTACGCTCGGGTGGAAGGGTATACGTAGCACTCTATTTGGCGGCCTTAGTCCCTTAATCTTTCAGCTCGGTTTATCCGCACAGTGACGGGGGTGGGGGAATGCGTTGGTTTTACCTGCGTCTGCTTCGAGAAAAGGAACGCAAGTACGTAACTCTTTTCCCGCGCTCCACAAGTGGTTTCACCTGCGTGCTCCGGATACAGCTCGATCGATTACGCCACGTGCATTTTTAACATTCCCCGGGCCAACACTATCGAAACGCTCAACTAGCTAGCAACACTCAAAACCAGAGCTTTCCATTCCTCTCTCCGTGTAAAACGCTGTCGCCGAAATCGATATACACACACCTATAATGCATGGCACATTTGCAAAGGAACCGGAAACATTAACACGAACGACAGCGGGAAAATCGTGCTATAAAAATGATAAGATTTATTATGGTTAGATTAGTGTTATATTGGCATAATACGATCTGGAGTCGAACTACCGAACTCGGGATCCCAACTCATAAGCCCCTTCCGAGCCATCTTTCCGTGACGAGTTACCGTAGAGTAGAAAATTAACTGGATAAGCACTACACTTCTTCAGGTCCTACGCGGGTCCCAGCATTTGTTGCTCTGACCATGATTTGCCTTCGTCCTGTTTCGAAGGTAAAAGCATTAGCAGACGTATTAGCGTTAGTAGCCGTAAACACCGCTACCCCCCCCCCCCCCCCCCCTTCCCTCCCCCGGTTGAACTGGACGAAGTGAGATGCTATATCTCGTTAACTTTCGAAGCTATGGAGTTACCGATTTGTCTAGTGAGGTAGCTTAGCGACTTTAACAGGACACGTCGGACAAAAACATGGTTTTTTTGTGTGTGGCTTAGTTAGTGTATCAGCAATTTGAAAATGGGCTGCTCCAAGCAATCTGAACGTATATCGGGCTGGAGCATACCAAAATAGGTAAATAGTAACAAAACTGCATACAATGAAGCACTCTTCACGACTATTAATAACCCGATTAATATAATATGCTGAAACTAAGTAGTTTTATACATCATTTATGACAAATAATGTTCTACGACAAAATGTCGAAAATCCAACCGGAAGTGGATATACGGCTCACTTCCAGGAAATAGTCTCTATTACGTAACTCCTGATACGTTTAACCAATAGGTCTCAAATTTGCTGGCATATTCTAGGCACCATTTACGTCAAATAACATCTAATGACATTGTGTCCTAAGTCTACCGGAAGTGGTAGTACACGTCTGTCCTGGCAGGATTTCTTCACCCAGATCCATAATTCTTAAACGGGTTGGTCGGCAGGTTCCAAATTTTGCACATACCTTCCTTACATCTTAGAAAAATAATGTTCTGTTACAAAACGTAACAACTACCGGAAGTGAATGAGTATACTCGTTATCTTTCAATGAATAATCTGTGACATAGCTCCCTTATTTTGCTGGCTCATTCAGCAACATGGTAAAATAATTCCAAAGAAAGTTAATTTTCTTTATATTTCAGGCTGTGATGAAGCAGGGGTACTGAGATTAATTAGATGACTGAGCACAAAACACAGTACACAGGGGATTGTGTGCAGTCCATAAAAAAATAAAAGCATATTCGTTGCATTTCCCAAATCCTGCCATAATTCTGACAACTCCATCAGTGGTGTACAAGGCTTTTCTTGATAATAATAAGGAGTTCTGTGGTGTTGATGTGCCACCTACCGTAACACCAGATAGATGCATTGAAACCCCACACAGTTTATGAACCCCATCAGCGGCAACATTTCCAAACATAAGAGAGAAAGAAAACTAACGTCAAAAAGAACATATGCAGAAGGTGAGACTTTGCAGATTCCATCTCCCAAGAGGCTGGCAACTTCCAAAAGCCTTGCCATTTGCTTGTGAAGCCTCCACTGTTGCAAGCCTCCAATGTAAAAAATGTTCCATCCATTTCCTACAGTGTTCAGTGCAGCAAGCTTTATCCACCTATCATCGAGGTCGTAACTGTTCTTCGGCTGTAAGTTTGCTCTTCCAGTTATAGGATCAAGGAATAGTTTCGGTAAGCTTCATAAGACTGAAGATGATATTTAGCTTCCATAACAATCAGATCATCGGTCGATAACTTGGCCAATAGTTGAGTGTCATTTGTATCTGTTGCATTTCTCTTAATGACTTGTCCAAACTGGATGTGTTGAACTCCTGAATACGTGTAGTGGGAGGCATGACAAAAGCAGCAAATAGGGTTGTTGGAAGTTTCCTGCCTCTTGGGACGTGAACTTTTCGACGTTGTTTTCTTGCCTTCAAGTTCGGAAATGTTGAACTGTTTGTTGCAGAACCTGCGCCGGGAAGCATCATTATCATAAAAACGTGGTGGGGGTTTCAAGCCATCCACCAGTTATCACGTTAGCACACCAAGAGCACATAACCATTTATGATTATTAACAAATGACGTGCACACCAGTAATGGAGTTGTCTGATTTTTGACAGTATTTGGACAATGCAGTCATACACTCGTAATCTAATGTATACTTAACCTACTTAAATCTAACTTTAAATCTATACAGAGGAGAAACCACCATTCCACAATGTCACGTAACCCACACTGCCAGCCTATACCATTGATTCACAAAAAGTACGCTTGTGGAACGAAGGGGGGCCAACAACAACAGCTTGGCCACTACAAAAATCGCCCGGAGGCTCTACAAAAACCACCGGGAAGAGGAAGAGGCGGCGAGGCTAACAATGTCAAAATGTTACAATGCTGCAACATGTACCAATGGGGTTACAATAGGCAAGGCGCACAATATAGGATTATAGCTCACTCGAACAAGATGCAACAATTATGGTTGGGTGCCGGGAGAGTAACATTGTCGTTGTTTGAGTTAGCTAGCTCGTTGTGGAGAGCCAAAATTAAATGGTCTTGATTTTTCCTTAAATCTTCAAGTTTTAAACCGTAGGGTGCGAAGTTTTAAATTTTGAGGCCTCAAAATTGGGCGACCGATATGACTGAGTGACTTATTTACTTCTTCAATGCGGGCTTCGGGAAGCCAGTTGAATTGTTTCCGCGATTGTTTGCTATGATAACTGCAACAATTCAGAATCAACTACTAGAGATGACACACGCTAGTGAGTTACCATCAAATAATAATTATGGGACAAACCTTGGTCGGAACCTGTACATAAATATGCATTTCTAATGTTTCGTTTTTTTAAACACAAAAATCGGTGGACAGTGGGCACATGATAGACCAGACCGTAGCAATTACAATAAAAAGGAAGCGAAAAAATGCCAACAAATTAACTGAACAAAAAACGGCTTCGCCGTTAAAAAAAAACAAAAAACATTAGAGCTCGTATCCCCATACTCACAGCCATGAACTCACACGAATAAAAACGGATTCAAAAGTTCACTCGAACGCAACGAACTATAATTTGAACTCCAATTTGCAAAACGTAAACCCACAAACACACACGAAATAGACGCCATAAACAGCAAAACGCTACAAAATTGAAAGATAAAAATGCATACACAAAATGAATACGTAATGACTCAAACAAACTAGAAATAACCGCCTCAAACGTCCTTCAAACACAAATACAGGCATAAAACTGCCTAAACTAGGATTCTGCTTGTTTCACAATAAATGCACTCAAAATACACATATACCTACTCACACGAAATAGACTTTCTTTTTGACATAACCATTGATCAAAAACAGTCCTTGTCCCCTGGTATTAGAGTTCAACTTATAGTTCGTTGCGTTCGAGTGAACTCTAATCTGTTTTTATTCGTGTGCCTTCACAGCTGTAAGTATGGGGATATGAACTCTTAATGTTTTTTTTCTGAGCGGCGAAGCCGTTTTTTGTTCAGTTAATAAAATGCTATATGTCGTCATTACATTGTTTTCAGGAAACACTAAATGCGCAACCACTTATCCTACGCTATTGCAACAACATTGTCTTTTACATTGTTTTAAGCAGAGAATAAGTGATCCTGGGAATCCGCATTTAGTTAGGAAATAACGTGCACCGGAACTGTCATTTAACCATCACTTTCAGTAAAGTTGCAACAAAATGTCATTAAATATTAATTGACGTGAATGGTCTCTAGAATTGCAAAAATTTAGACCAGTCGGTTAAACGGCTTAGGAGTTACGTGATAAAGACTATTTACCGGAAGTGAGTTGTATATTTACTTCCGGTTAGATTTTCGATTTTTTTTCTCATAGAACGTTATTTGTCATAAATGATGCATACGACTACAGTAGTAAGTTTCAGCATACTATATTGATCGGTTTCCTGAATGGTCGTGAAAAGTGCTTCAACATATGCAGTTTTGTTACTATTTACATGTTTTGGGATATTCGGCCTGTTCCAGCCCAATATACGTTCAGATTGCTTGGAGCAGCCCATTTTCTTATTGCGCATGAACTAACTAACCCACAAAAAAAAAATTCGTGCTGTTGTCCGCCAAGTCCTAATTCTGTAGAATTTTGTTGCTAAGCTATGTACAGTCAGAGGCATTTCCAATGTTACATTCGCTGCCCGATGCTTCCCTGCTTGGCCAAGCTTTCCTGCTCGACGGGTTGTTCGATGTCAACGAAGTGGGAGGGATAGCTGCAGTGCGGATTGTTGGCGTATTATTTACGTTTGTTGTTCCCCGGGCCCAGTGCAAAGTTTTAAACTGAAGTTTCTTTGCCCAGGCCCATAAACTCATTATTGGGGTGCCTGAAAAGACCTTTATATTAATGGGAAGAACTTTTTTTTATATACTAGTGATAATATGGGGGCTTTCCTTTTTTTAACCATCACTGAGTAGGAGCGAGACCCCCTGCCAGGTGGGACCCGGGTTAATTTTTACCGTTTGCTCCCGTCCCCCCGCCTTACAACTAGTGGTGTAGAGAAACGAAATAATATTGGAGGTATGGTTACTGGTTAGCAAACGAAGGGTCAGAGGGCAACAGTGAGCTCTCAAACAACAATCCTGATGGATTATAATCTCCAACCCAGTCTGCCCACGTTTGCCTTGTACGAATTTAAGTTGGAAAGTAAGCTGACAGGGGTATCTTACAGGTGCTCTTTGGTTCCATTTAAATGATTGTTGGTTTTCCTGAGTACCAGTTTTGCTACAGCCAGTCAAATCTATTTTTGTCGGTCCGATTTCTGTGTGGTCCCTTTGCCCCCCCCCCCCCCCATTACTCCCAGTCGTGCAGTGGTAAACCAAATTAGTGTTGGGCTTGGGCTATGGTTAGCAAACGAAAAGTTAGAAGAGGGAGGCACACCTACCAAACAATAATCCCTAAAATATTTTTAGATTTTTTACTTCTACATAGTGCGTTGAACATGGAGCTGACGGATGTTATCTCCCATTCTGCTAGTCAAAAAGTAATAAGATTACAGGGTGCTTAGTTCAGTTTTACTGACCGTTGCTTTCCCTGAGTAACAGTTTTGCTACATGAAATCCAATCTATTTCTAATGAGAACCAATGAAAAACTGTGAGTAGTTCGTATAATAGTAGATGCTGCGGCGATTCTGAAAACATAAATAAAAACGAAAAAACCGCATGAGCCTGCTTCTGTCAACGGTGGCGAGGCACCGGGAAGGGGGGGGGGGGCAAAGACACGATTACTTGATACATGTGCACAGCCAGCCACCAGAGCTGTAGTAAGCAGTGGTTTCATCCAGCAGGCACGGACAATAGCAGCACTCTGGCTCCAATTCTCGAAAAGCTATTCGACTTGGGTGGGCCATTGTATTAGTAGTTATACTGAGTAACCCAGAAGCAACACGATTGCCGTAGACAACCCCCCCCCCCCCCCGTCCAACACTATGTCTAACTACCAACTCTCTTTGAATCAGCCGGGTATTAAAGTTTAATATTCGATCCTGTCAAATTTCCATCTTTTTTTTATGTAAACAACTGTATTAATACAAACAACTTGGATTTGTATTTTTTACTCGTAAGTTTTGAGTAACGGTGAGCACGGAACAATTGTTACGAGGCAGTGCCTACCCTTGACTCTTGCCCCTCCCCCCAGTAGCCTCGCCATCGTAGACAGGAGCAGGCTCATGCGGTTTTTTTCGTATTTATTTATGTTTTCAGAATCGCCGCAGCATCTACTATTATACGAACTACTCACAGTTCTCCATTTGTTCTCAATGGAAACAGACTTGACTTCATGCAGCAAAACTGTTACTCGAGAAAGCAACGGTCAGTAAAAACTGAACTAAGGAGTAAGGACCCTGTAATCTTATTACTTTTTGACTAGCAGAATGGGAGATAACATTCGTCAGCTTCATGTTCAACGTACTATGTAGAAGTAAAAAATCTAAAAATATTTTAGGGATTATTGTTTGGTAGCTGTGCCACCCTCTTCTAACTTTTCGGTTGCTAACCGTAGCCCAAGCCCAACACTAATTTGCTTTACCACTGCTTGACTGGGACTAATGGGGGAGGGGAGCAATAGGGGTACGCAAAAATCGGACCTACGGGAATAGGTTTGATTGCATGTTGCAAAACTGTTACTCAGGAAAACTAACAATCAGTGGAACCAAAGAGCACCTGTAAGAAACCCCTGTCAGCTTACTTTCCAACTTAAATTCGTACAAGGCAAACGTGGGCAGGCAGGATAGGACATAAAATTCATTACCTTCATGCTCAACACTTTATGAAGGAGTTAAAAATCTGAAAATATCTTACGGATTGTTGTTTGGAAGCTTACTGTCCCCCCTCCCCCGCCTTACATCTAGTGGTGTAGAGTTAAACGAAATAATTTTCGAGGTATGGTTAGCAAACAAAGGGTCTGGGGGGGGGGGGGGGAGCAAAGGAGGAAAAATTAACCCGAGCCCAACCTGGCAGGGGGTCTCCTCCTACTCAGTGATGGTTTAAAAAATGGAAAGCCTCCGTATTATCACTGGTATAAAAAAAATTCTGTAGATTATAAAGGTCTTTTCAGGGCACCCCAATAATGAGTTTATGGGCCTGGGCAAAGAAACCTCAGTTTAAAACTTTGCCCTGGGCCGGGGGAATAACAAACGTAAATAATATGCCAACACTCCGCACTGCAGCTCTCCCCTCCCACTTCGTTGACATCGAACAACCTGTCGAGCAGGGAAGCTTGGCCAAGCAGGGAAGCATTGGGCAGCGAATGTAACATTGGAAATGCCTCTGATTGTACCTCACTTAAAACGTTCCGAAAGTCTTAATTCCGTCTTTGGCTAGCTGGCTTAGCAGATAAAGGGGGGGTCTAATAGTGATCCGGAGTTGACTAGTTGGAATCCTGCTGGCCACGTCGTATCACTGCAATATAACCATTGTTAAAGGGGGATTTACCACCAAATGACTAGTTGCAGCATCTATAGCCATTTACCGCTAGCTAGTTCCTCCACGTGCCTCCTTAATTGCTAAGTGCAAAGTTGGTGCGTCCACGTGCACCAGAGATTAAGCGGTAAAATTAAGCCTAACGACATCACGGACGTTTTTCCTTTGATATCGACCATTTTGAAACACAAATTTTGAACCGCTAGATGGGCGCCAGCTAGTGACAATGATATCATTAACCTTGACGGTTGCTTCCTGGTGCACGTGGACGCACCAACTCTACAGTCAATAATTAAGAAGGCACTTGGCTTGCTTTGCATTCCATCGCTTGGTGAAAACAAGTGCAACATAGAACTATATCAATAATGGTAGACTGCGCTGGATGCTGCATCCTGTCATTTGCTGAGTATAGGGCACGTTTAAGGACAAATTGATCATGCAAAAACTGGATCTTTCCAATAACAAAAAAAAAACTGAAAGCAGTGTATACGGCGTAGTGCCTGTCTACAGGCACTACTATCTAGTGGTTACACTTATAACTGTGTTTTCTTGCTAACCAATCATTGATGTAATTGCTAATTAGGTATGCACCAATTACCCATGATGCACATCTACTCTAAATGCTATATAAGGGCTAGCAGTAGCCTCATCTGATTGCTGCTCTATAGGTACCCACGTCCTGTAGTTGTGTCCTTCTTGCTAGGGTAGAAACACTACATTGGCGATGAGGGTAGGATATAAGTTTTAAAATGGAAATTTAAACTAAAAACTTAAGCCATTGCCTGTTAATGACGGTAGTAACCCGTGTTGGGTATGGGGACTGTCAAGGCAACTGGTAACTTAACCGTAAACTAAAAAGCTAAATAGAAGTGATTTAATAATCACTTACTGTTTTTCTCGTATGCTGAAGGAAGAGCTGCTGCGAGTTTGCGAATTGACCACTGTAGCAGCTGGGGTTGCAGTTCCTCGTAGCGGCAAGACGTCCGGAATTCTCCAGTGGAACCAGGTCCTGTGACTTGGTGACCAGGATCAGTCCGACAATCTTTCAGAAAGCAGGTCAGACGTGTTTGTTCGCTAAACTTTGACGGGCTGGAATTGGCACTGGCAAGAGGTTAGTACAAAATTGAAGGATAGCCTGTTAGAGGAATTAGCTAGGCTAAGGTAAGTTTAGTCTATTTTTTGAGTTGCAATGTGTACACTAGTGGTTCCCAATCTTTTTCAAACCGCGACCTCCCCCCCCCCCCCCCCCCCACAAAATAAATTTTTTTTTCCACGACCCCACCACCCCAAGTAAATTCCTTCGCCCGTCGGTTTCACAACTAGGAGGTCTGGGGGAGCATTGTGAGCTCCCCAGTGGGGTCTGGGTCAGAACCCCAAAGAAGCCAACGCTTTTTTTTGTGTTTAGATTAGAAAGATTAGTTGTTAGAATGGAGAGATTATAATTAGAATTAGATTTTATAAGATAAGATATAAAAGTACTTTACAATTAATTAATTTTATCATCATCTTAATCATTAAAAACTTACGGTCGGTATATATATATATATATATATATAGGTATATATGTACCTCTTCTCCTCTTGAAGTAGGAGGGCTAAAAATATGAGAAAGGTGTCAAAAGACAGGAAATTAATCCGGATTTCGCGTAGGCGTATTTTTGTAGTTCTAGGTAACATTTTTCCCCTCGAAAAAAGCGAAAAAACCCCTTTGGACCATTGTTGAAACGAATTTTTCGAAGTTGATTGTTAGTTTCGGAATATCACATCTTAAACCTGCTGTGCGGATGGTCCACAATTGTTGCGCCACGTAGGAGGCGCGTGATCCAGTATTGTTGTCAGTAGGATTACGGCTGGCAATGCTAACAGCCGTCATTCAAGAATGAGGCACGTGCAGCTCGCTAAGGGACGACTGTTGAAGTTGCATTTTGGAAATTTCAAATACAAACTACCTATTTAGCCTTGCATTTAATTGAAATTACGTAAAGCTACGAAAAGATTAATGGTAAATTAGGCCTATTTAAACAAAATATATTGATAACAAAAGGGTCAAAAATGTTTCCACGTTTGCATTTGTAAAACATCGACATTCGATCAATAGTGTGCTATTAGCTGGTGCTCTACTCAGCAATAGTTCAGCCTAATAGCGGTAAAAACGAATAGTTTCTAGGTACGATTTCGCCTTGCACGAAATCTTTTATATTAGCCAAAAATTATTGGGGACATGTGGTTGCTGTTTCAAAGCATCACACGTAGCAGGGAAGGAGATGGTTTTAAGTAAAAATTCTTAAAATTTGTGAAACAAGGAAACCCATGTAAAGTCTGCAAAATTTATTTGAATAAAAAATAATCTATACCAAGAGCGGCACAAGAAGTATGAATGATAAAATTACCAAGCATTTTAGTTCAAGCATGCAGCAACTCGCGTGCTACAGCGTTGAAACTGCCTTGCAGCGCGGATGGATAAGGCTGCTTCAAGTCAAGGCCAACTGGGGAAGAAATCCCGTGTCTCGCCTCCTGGCTCATTGCCTGTTTAGGTGCATTCCAGAAAGGCGATAGCTTCTTCAAGCCAAGACCGGCTGTGTACAAATCGCACGCCTAACCTCCTGGCTCAATAACAGTACAATCGCGTGCCGGAAAGGGAATGGCTTCTAAAAGCCAAGGCCGATTGGGCTACAAATCGCGTGCCTCGCCCCCTGGCTCATTGGCAGGTTAGGCGCACGCCAGAAAGGGGATGACTTCTTCAAGCTAAGGCCGACTGGATACGAATCGCATGTTTCGCCTTAAGAAGCACACGTAGCTCTTGGGTGGCCAGACCGTTGCCTGATGCTTAACGTCTGCAAGGCTGCAAGGGTAGTTTTGCAGTGAATTTGTGAAACTGTGTCGTGGCGAAGATCAGCGTAGTAGCATCAGGGTATGATGGATGACGGTGTGTGGTCCTAGGTTCAATATGTACATGTTCTTAAGTTATAAATAAATAATAAATAAACAATTTCTTGCAGGAGCAACGGGAAGGCAAGGATCGGTGTGATCACTAACTGCCATCCCTACTAGAGAAAGTGACGTAAAGATGTGGCTGAATGCGAGACCACTGGGGCCCGTTGTCAATAATTAACCGAGTGTTAAAAACGTCGTAAAAATTTGGTAAAATTTAATTGGCTAAGGTGACGACGAAAGGCAGTCACGCTTTACTGTAGGGCGTTTGGCTATGGGCCATGGCTCCAATAAATTCATTATTCCCCGGCCCTTACGAAAAACACGTACTGCACTCTGATCATTTGCTTGATCGTTTTAGATATGGAATGTCCGTCATCAGCATGAGAGTTGCAGCATGAAAGCTCCTCGAGCGTAGTGAGACGACGCGGAATGAGCGAGCGAAGCGAGCGACTCCTCTAGTAACCAATAAAGACTTACGGTCGGTCGGTTTGTTTGTTTGTTTGTTTATATATACGTCTTCTCCTCCGGAAGTAGAAAGGCTAGAAATGTGAGAAAGGTCTCGAAAGACAGGAAATTACTCCGGATTTTCGTAGTCTTAGGTAAAAGTTTTCCCTTCGAAAAAAGCGAAAAACCCCCTTTGGACCATTGTTGAAACAAATTTTTCGATGTTGATTGTTAGTTTCGGAATATCACATATTCCTGCTGAGAGGATGGTCCACAATTGTTGTGCCACGTAGGCAGCGCGTGGTCCAGTATTGTTGTCGGTGGGATTATGGCCTGCAATCCGAATAGCTGTCATTCAAGAATGAGGCACGTGCAGCTCGCTAATGGGACGACTGTTGGAGGTACATTTTGGAAATTTCAAATACAAACTACCTGTTTAGCCTTACATTTAAATGAAGTTACGTAAAGCTACGAAAAGATTAATGGTAAATTAGGCCTATTTTAACAAAATATATTGATAACAAAAGGGTCAAAAATGTTTCCACATTTGCATTTGTAAAACATCGACGTTCGATCAATAGTGTGCTATTAGCTGGTGCTCTACTCAGCAAGAGTCCAGGCTAATAGCGGTAAAAACGAATAGATTCTATAGGTACGATTTCGCCTTGCACGAAATCTTTCATATTAGCCAGAAATTATAGGCGACATGTGGTTGCTGTTTCAAAGCATCACACGTAGCGGGGAAAGAGATGGCTTTTAAGTAAAAATTCTTAAAATTTGTGAAACAAGGAAACCCATGTAAAGTCTGCAAAATGTATTTGAATAAAAAATAACATATCCCAAAGCGGCACATGGAGTATGAATGATAAAATTACCAAGCATTTTAGTTCAAGCATGCAGCAACTCGCGTGCTACAGCGTTGAAACGGCCTAGCGGCGGGGATGGATAAGGCTGCTTCAAGCCAAGGCCGATTGGGGAAGAAATCCCGTGTTTCGCCTCCTGGCTCATTGTCTGTTTAAGGGCATGCCAGAAGGCGATAGCTTCTTCAAGCCAAGACTGACTGTGTACAAATCGCATGCATAACCTCCTGGCTCAATAACAGTACAATCGCGTGTCGGATAGGGAATGGCTTCTTCAAGCCAAGGCCGACTGGGCTACAAATCGCGTGCCTCTCCTCCTGGCTCATTGGCAGTTTAGGCGCACGCCAGAAAGAGGATGGTTTCTTCAAGCTAAGGCCGATTGGATACGAATCGCATGTTTCGCTTTAAGAAGCGCACGTAGCTCTTGGGTGGCCAGACCGTTGGACTGATTTATGATTATCATTTGTTTATTAACTGAAGACTTACGTCTGCAAGGCTGCGAGGGTAGTTTTGCAGTGAATTTGTGAAACTGTGTCGTGGCGAAAATCAGCGTAGTAGCACCAGGGTATGATGGATGACGTTGTGTGGTCCTAGGTTCAATACGTACATGTACTTAAGTTGTTTTATAGTAGGGCGTTTGGCTATGGTCCATGGCTCCAATAAATTCATTATTCACCGGCCTACGAAAAACACGTACTGCACTCTGGTCATTTGCTTGATCGTGTTTGATATGGAATGTCCGTCATCAGCATAAGAGTTGTAGCATGAAAGCTCCTCGAGCGTAGCGAGACGACGCGGAATGAGCGAGCGAAGCGAGCGACTCCGCTAGTAACCATTAAAAACTTACGGTCGGTCGGTCTGTTTATATATACGTCTTCTCCTCCGGAAGTAGGAAGGCTAGAAATGTGAGAAAGGTCTCAAAAGACTGGAAATTACTCCGGATATCGTTTAGGCGTATTTTCGTAGTTCTAGGTAAATGTTTTACCCTCGAAAAAACGAAAAAACCCCTTTGGACCATTGCTTGAAACGAATTTTTCGAAGTTGATTGTTAGTTTCGGAATATCACCTCTTCCTGCAGTGCGGATGGTCCACAATTGTTGCGCCACGTAGGAGGCGCGTGGTCCAGTAGTGTTGTCAGTAGGATTACGGCTGGCAATGCTAACAGCCGTCATTCAAGAATGAGGCACGTGCAGCTCGCTGATGGGATGACTGTTGGAGTTGCATTTTGGATATATCAAATACAAACTACCCATTTAGCCTTAAATTTAAATGAAATTACGAAAAGATTAGGCCTATTTAAACAAAGTATGTTGATAACAGAAAAGGGTGTCAGAAATATTTCCACGTTTGCATTTGTAAAACATCGACATTCGATCAATAGTGTCCTATTAGCTGGCGCTCTACTCAGCAATAGTCCATCTTCTCAGCAATAGTCCAGCCTAATTTTGGTAACCACGAACAGTTTCTAGGTACGATTTCTCCTTACACGAAAGCTTTTACATTAGTCAAAAATTATAGGCGACATGTGGTTGCTCTTTCAAAGCATCACACGTAGCGGGGAAGGAAATGGATTTTAAGTAAAAATTCTTAAAATTTGTGAAACAAGGAAACCAATGTAAAGTCTGCAAAATTTATTTGAATAACAAAATAATGTATGCCAGGAGCGGCACAAACGAGTATGCATGGTAAAATTACCAGGCATGTTTAGTTGAAGCACGCAGCAACTCGCCTGCTACAGCGTTGAAACGGCCATGCAGCGCGGATGGATAAGGCTTCTTCAAGCCAAGGCCGACTGGGGGAGAAATCGCATGTCTCGCCTCCTGGCTCATTGGCAGTTTAGGCGCACGGCAGAAGGGGGTTGGTTTAGTACATTTGTTTATGAACTCAAGCCTTACGATAAACGTGCACTGCACTCTGATCATTTGCTTGATCGTTTTAGATGTAGACTGTCTGCCAGCAGCATAAGAGTTGCAGCATGAAAGCTCCTCGAGCGCAGCGAGCGACTCCGCTAGTTAATGATTAAATTTCAGGGTGAAAAAATATTTTAAGATAAAAAGATTTAAAAAGAAGTAAATAATTTTTTTTCCTGCTTATGTATCGCAACCCCCGAGAGGATGCCTGCGACCCCATTTGGGGTCGCGACCCATAGGTTGAAAACCACTGAAATAGATTATTTATTAATTATTGGTGGCGACGATAATTAAGTGTGACCTAGCCAGTCACACGTTGACTATGTTTGCTTCCTATGTTATGTGAAAAGTGTTGCAGTAATTTAAATCTGTAAGAGAACAAGCAAAAGCCAGTAATTAGTGTAAAAGTAAAACTCTTTAAATTTAAAACGCCTAGTTTAAGTTTAAGTGGGGTGAAGTCGTTTGAATGTCGGATTGGCACTCTTAGTTTAACTTAAGTAATTTGAATTGACCATTCTGCTTGTTGCTCGGTGCAACTAAAGTCAAATTCAGGGACGGAATTTAAAGATTGACTGAAGGTGTATCCTTACGCAATTGATTTTTCTTGTAAAGTTTAAGTAGTGTTTAGCGCCGGCGGTAGTGATTTCACTTACCACTGTTAAGATGTCGCCCTCGCTATCAAGTCGTAAGCTTGAGGAATTCTATTCCAGTATCGAAACTTGGCCTGCCTATTTTTTTGGCGGGCTGGGTTATATTTCTCTGCTTTCTACGTCCCTGACGATAAGAAGGTAGTTTTTGCTTACGACCATTGGTGCTAAGACTTATGGGTTGCTGCGCAACTAATGTGCACCTGTTGCTCCGGCGACTAAAACTTTAGTTGAAATAAACACCTTGTTGACAGGTACCATATGTCTAAAACCGAATTATCTGTGCCAAAGAGTTCAGTTCCAAAAGAGGGAGCAGGCTGCAAATGAATCAATTTCGGATTACATCACAAAGTTAAAGAGGCTCAGCTTCTACTGTAATTATGGTCCGAATGATGGAACTATGCTGGAAACCGGTTTGGTTAAAATAATGCAGTTCGAATAGGTTAGTGGTTCCCAACTGTTTTCAAACCGTGACCACTAAAAGAATTTTTTCCACCACCCCAAGTAAATTTCTTCGCCCGTCGGTTTCACAACTAGAGGGTCTGGGGGAGCATTGTGAGCTCCCCAGCGGGGTACAGGGCAGAGCCCCAGTAAGCCAACGTTTTTTTTATTCCCCGGCACAAAGTCACGCCCACAAAGTTGTTTTTAGATTAGAAACATTAGTTGTTAGAATGGAGAGATTATAATTATAATTAGCCGGGAAACGTGATGCTGATTCTTCGAAGGTACTTCTAGCATTGGATCCAGTTACTGTCACATTTGACTCTGCTTGTAAGTTTGCACTCTCCCAAGAATTAGCTCAGAGAAATGTCACTCATTTTCAGGGGTCCGCGACCTCATGCAGTGTGAAATAAACGTCCATTTAAAAATAACAGTAAGAATTCCTACAGTGACATAACGTGCTATTGTTGTGGATGAAGCGCACACGTGAAAGCTGTTTGCTGGTACCGAAAACACAAGTGTTCGGCCTGTCGGAGCGTTGGGCACCTTAGTTTTGTTTGCAGGTCCAGCAAGCCTGCAGCGACAACCTCTTCCTGTAAATCAAAAACGGTATAAGGACAGCTAGTAATAAGAAAAATCGTAAACGTTCGGGTAGAAAAAGCATTTAATTCAGAAGAATCGTCAAATTGCGACTGCGACGGCACTGAGTGTTGTTTTGTGGATGGCGAAACTGACTCTCTTGGTGCAGGTATTTATTACCTTGATTGTCCTCCTGACAACATTAACACTGTAAATCAGAGTATGCCTGTTATGGAAAAATTGGTGTTATTATTAAGGGTGAAAACTATCTAGTTAACCGAGATGGTGCTAAGCCTAAACGTTTTTATGGGACAGGCCCGCAGCTATGTGGTCCGAGTAATATTTCTTTTTAATAATAATGATAATGAAGGTTTAAAACACCAAAATGGTAAGTGTTTTGGGAAACGGGAGGGCAGAAATGCCACTTACCCCGTTCCGACGTTAAAAAAGCAAGAAATATTTTTAAAAATCTTTTTTTTCAAAAAAAAAAAAAAATTTTCCCCTCCTCCGAAACTTCCTCACCAGCCCAATTACGGGAGTGGGGGGGACAGAAAGCCGGTCTCTGAAGGAAGCGCCTCAGGTCAACCTCCTTCAGCCGATGTCGGAATGAGCCCACGGACGGAGCTGATATCACCGACTCTGGTAGAGAGTTCCAGGGCTCGATTACCCTCACTGCAAAGAAGGATCTGCGAATCTCCAACCGGGCTGGGGGTTTGGTCACATTGAAACAGCGGCCACGAGTGCATATGTTCGTTGACAAGTTAAAAAGTGGGACGTCAATTAAAAGAAAACCGCGAACCATTTTAAAGGTCAGGATTAAATCTGCCTTCAGGCGACAGAGCTCAAGGGAATCAATTCCGACCTTCCCTAGACGCGAAGCGTAAGGAAGGTGTGAAAGGCCCGGCAGGGTTTTGGTAAATCTCCGCTGGACAGATTCCACATGGTCAATGTCACGAAGAAGGTAAGGGGACCAGACCTGGCAAGCATACTCAAGCAGTGGGCGCACATACACCTTGAATGCCCAAATCTTAATCTTGGGGCCCATTCTACGGTAAAAACTATCTCGTAATTCTCGATGCACACACGAAGTTTCCTTTCATTTTTGAATGAAAACCACTACAAGTGCAGTCGTTATTCGTATCCTATGGGATTTGTTTGGTTGCTGTGGTTGCTGTGGTTGCAACATATGGTTGCTGTGAAGTACTGGTTAGCTACGGCGGTGCACAACTAATAAGTGCCGAATTCGATAATTTCTTGAAAGAATGTGGCATACTTCATGTGACAATAAGGCCTTACATGACAGTACGAAATTATGATGTTGTAAATCTGGTATGCACACTGAAAAATAGTATAGGGGCTAGCCTAACTTAAAGTTCCACTTTAGAAATAGCGCTAACTAATTTCCTCATACAGGCTAGAAATATTCCTCACTGCACTGCTGAGGTAACACCGTCGGATGCATTCCTAAAAAGAAATGTTCGTGCAAGATTAACTCTTACGCTACCTGATACTGCTGATAAAACTGCCTTGAGGAAAGAACGTCAACTTAAACCTAATGCGGAAATGTGCGAGAATACCTACAACATTGGTGACAAGGTGTTTTGGGTGAACTCGAAGCTAAATGCGTCGAATAATTAAATGGCCAGATTAAAGACGGTGCTTTGGGTACTGAAGCATCGGGCTCTTGGCCGAAAAGGGCCTCAAGGGTGCCTCATGATCATGGGGAACATAAAATACTATTTTACTCTTTTAAATTAAAAAAAACTTTTTTTTTAATTTTACTGTGTTTACCAAAAAAAATTATTGTTCAAAAACGTAAGCTTATTACGTTATTACGTTAATTACGTTAAGTATTACGTTACGTAACCTTATTTTTTTTGGGACTAGGGGGTATAGAGCTGCAATAAATCTTAAGCACCAGGCCTCTACAAGGTTTAATCCGGCCCTGCCGAAGAAGCATTACAATGCCACAGCTTTCGCCGCAGTAAAAACACCCGTTACTACGCCGTCCAAAACGCAAACTCCCAATAAAGTATTATATTCCCGTAAAAACACGTTCTCCCAACAAGGTTCACCAGGATTTTCCACCATTGTTAACACCGAGAATTTCGCTGCCAAAACTGCCGACAATCTCGGAAAATGAAGCATCTGAAGTTCCCCTCGTGCCAGTGCCGACTCCATCGTCGAGCACTGCCATGATACCATCGATTTCATCTTCTGTTATACAAAACAGGGGAGGGTCTGGTCAAGGGATAGGAAAAACAAAGCGAAAGGTTATAAAACTTGAGCTTTTAAATCTAAGATTTTTTGTCCGTAGGTTTGGGGATTTTGGGCAGTCGATTTTTATTCTTCAAAATTTTGTATATTAAGTTTTGTCATTAAAAGAAAAAAACAATAGAGATTTTCGTTGTTAATTTCATTTATTTAAGTTGAAAGACTAAATAATGATTCAGAACAGTGGCGTGTACATACTAGGGTGGGCCCCTGGCACAGCAGAACAGGTAGGTGCCTATACGGATGAGGGGGGGGGGGGGAGAACATTACTAATAGCGCAGCCGAGAGGGGGCCCCAGAAGCTGAAACATTTTTTGTAAATCTACATTAAAATCATGCAAACTGCTTAACTTTGGACCCAATTCAGCAATGGTTTCAAGACTTTCTTTTAAGTTTGCTTGCATTTTATGGGTGGGCTGGGGTCCCCAATACAGGTGGGCCCCTGGCACTTGCCAGTCTGACTCTATGGTGTACACGCCACTGATTCAGAAATTTTTTGAGAATGGAAATTTCTTATATTTTGAATTACGAGTTTTTTTTCATGATTCACTGGGTTTGTTATAGTTGGTTTACATAAAAGAAAAAATAATTAATGTTTCGGAAAGTTTAATTAGGAAGCTAATTTTGTGGAAAGTCTAATTTTTTTTTATTGTGAAAATGTTTTGAATTTCATGATCTGTTGGGTATAGAAAAAAAGATATTAAAAAAATTTAAGAGTTAAACGCCCTACTCTCCCCAATTAACCCCAAAACTTTCATTCCTGTGTGGGGGGGGGGGAGAAATACATATCTTTTGTAGCTCTTTTGTTTATCAACGTATGTATAATGTGGAAATAGATAGGAATGTAAATATTGTAAATATTAAAATATCTAAAACAGTGCATATAGCATATATTAGGTTCTTTTAATAATTAATGTTGAGGGTGAATGTAGTGTCTGGCTACAGCCACTACTCTCTAGTGGTTACACTTAGTTGTAGCCAATCACTGTGCTGTATTCGTGCTAACCAATCATTGATGTGATTAGGTACGCATCCATTACCCATGATGCATACCTATTCTAAATGCTATATAAGGGCTTGCAGTAGCCTCATCTGGTTGTTGTTCAATAGGTACCCACATCCTGTAGTTGTGTTCTTCTTCCTAGGCTCAAACAATACATACTGCAATCTGGATGGGGAAAAAATGAGTCATTATGTGGCAGAGACCCTGCACACTGCTCAACAAATCGCAGGTCGATTTGTTTACCTCTGCAGTACCATTATGTTTGGCGGTTTTTCGAGCTCCCAGCCGAAGCCACTCCGACAGAAGGCGAGACGGACATATTTTGTTAGATCTTCTCACGCCGCAATTGACATGAGAATGAGGCATCACATTGCCCTTCTCTTCCCGAAAATGCCAGTGATGGCTGGGGTCAGGCTCGAACCCGGTGCTTCTGGCCAATGATATAATCGTGCTAACCGTCAAGCTATACCTTGCCCCACACTACCTGCAGCGATATTATCGATACAACGGCAGACTGGCCTTTTAAGCTTTCATCTAGATGGCTAAACACTGTTACACACTGCTGCCTTGAGGGGCAATGCAGATGGCAGCCATGTGTTGAGAACGGGGACTGGAGCATCCGACCATATAAAATGCTGCCACTTCTTGGCATGCTGGGGAACATACAGCTCTTACCCAGACCCCTAAGCCGTCTTTGCCGGACCCCCCACAATATTTTTATGGCTCAGCTATTTTATTTGAAAATTTAAAAAAAGTCAAAACCGGTTAGAAAAATCTGATTTTTTTTTATGAAACAAAATACATTTACTAGTTAAATGATATTTTATCGTACATGTCCCGACAAACATGCCCAAACCGTCGTAAAATTGTGTAAAGAAATCGTGGCCGTAAATTTTCGTCGTTTTGAAAATCATTGAGAACAGAGACATACACCGAGAAATAAAAAAGAAGATGAAGACCTGTGAAAACACGTCACGTACTTCGTTGGAACTGATGAAAATGACGAGGTATGATCTGTCACCGAGTGAAACAATGATTTTTATTTTATTTTTAGAAATTTTCGGTGCTGCCTCAGCTTCCTGCTCTTGTTGCACAGCTATGGCAACCACGACGATTACGGCAATGCTATTTTGTTGGACCCAAGCCGAAGTGGGAAAAATCGCGCGAGTCAACCACGCGAGTTAATTAATAATATTGTCAAGCGCCAGAATTGAAATCCAGCGCATTACAGTATAGCCGACCTAATGACAACTTCAACAACGTGCAACACGTCAATTCTAACGTGCCAAAATTCATTTATACTGCTCCAAAGTTCATTTTCAACGTTTCCGCAACGGTCCAACCCGCATAAAAAAATACGCGTTGATAAAGGTACCTAGTTAATAAGATTAAATAAACGCCTGCAACAAGGTATGTATTCCGACGCGTTAAAAAGAAGCGTGGCATGTTGGAAAATAAGTGCGGTGCCTTGAAAATTAATTGTGGTGCGTTAGAATTCAATTGTCACATGCGTTATTAAAATTGTTTGCTTGTTTATTCCCGGAACATTAACCTTAAAAGCCTGTTGTTGGAGTATTCAACCCCACCCAACTAACTTAGAACCTATACAACCAAAATTCGAAAGAACAGAAACCGACATTAACCAAAAAGAAATACACTAAAAAAAGTTCTCTACACCACTGGTAAACAAACTCTACAATTGCCCAGGTACATCACAGGAAATCGCTACTACACGTAAACGGTGAGATATGCTCTTGTGCAAGTCGAGGGGAAGGAACTCCTGGGGTATGATTAAAACGCCCTCGGGTGTCAATCAAACTACCCAAGATTGTGATATTCTACGTCAAAACAAAGATTATCAAGCACTCGAATAGCGTTGATTACGTAATCCTTCACGCTAATATCCAAGATTTCCGAGGCCTTGGCGAGATTTCCAAGGCACATGGGGATGCGCACTTAGCTAACTGAAAACATCATCAACAGGTTCAACATGGTCTAGCAAATGCAGTCACTAAGGATCAAACAACTGGCACGGCAGAAGGAACTGTTCAACTGACTCAGTAGCCTCCTAAAACAAGGTAGCGAAACCTGTCCATCATCATCATCTGCCAAATGCTCATTCAACAAGACATGACTATTCCTCAGATGACAGAGTAGCCCTGCCGCACACCTTGGCAACAACTCCAGTTCTTTTGGGTAAATCACTGAAGAATGAAGATTAAACAACCTGCTTCCGCTGCTTGCATTAAACCGATCTTCCTCTCAGGAGGTCGCAGCCAAAGCCAATCTCAATGACTGCAAATCCTTCACACTCATCACCGCAGTGGCCAACGCAACAACTTGCATCTGGTAAAGACTGGAAAGGGAATCAGCGCCCTCATTTCCCATGCTCCACTAAGACCGTGTACCCAACAAATTGAGACCTCCTTCTAACACCGCATAGCATATAATGCTCCAGGGCAATTGGATGCAAATCAGATAGGTGTCTGATGGTACTCCGTAATACTGAAATCAATGCTTGAAGAGTCCGTAAAAACCGCAATTTCACAACACCCAACTCCAGGCTGTGGTCCAGTGAAATAGATACCTCCGCTAGCTCAGCCGAAAGAATGTTAGGTGCTATAGAAGAAATGCCAATCGGATAGCTTTGCATGAGGCAAGAGACTCAAACAGTCACACCACCACGCTGACAATCAGGGGAAAAAAACATAAAAAACCTGAAAAAGTAAACCACCTGCTGCCTGGAACACCATTACAGCCTTCCCCGGAGAACCTAGGGGAAAAGGACCTCTTCTGGCAAAGACAAATAACTATCAAAAACACCACCAATTTTGTCACAACACACTTTGCCAACTTACCAGTGCAAAGCTGGAAAAGAGAAGCACTTGCGCAGTGTCGCAGCAACTGAATACCGGCCTCAACATGCAAAAACTGCAATAGACGTTGAGATCATACATCCAGTAAGTAACCAGTCACATACATACATTCACTATAACCTGCACAGTCTCCACTATGGTCGAAGAAGTTAATGCCAGAAACTGCAAGTAATACATGATTTTGGACTGCACATTCAATTGGTAAACATTCCTAAGGAGGTTTCTGCTCGGAAACCTGCAGCACGTCATACACATCAAACATTTTGCACAGCTAATACCCACGAATGCAGCTCAGACGCGTCCTTCTCCAAGAGAGGCCTGAGTCCCACCAACTCAAGAAATTTGGCATCATTGACACTAGGGATCAAGGTACTCTAAATCCGAATGGACAGAGTCTGGAACTTTCTAAAAACCACCAAGCTACACTTTTGTGAGGAAGGGTTTAGTCCTCTACCCCAGAGTCACTCTTCTATAAATCAGTAACTGCCTGCATGATGCCGACAAGTTCATCCAAGTTCAGCCCAATTAACCAGACAAGTCACATCATCTGCATAGGCCATAATGTTCGCAAGGGTAGCCACCTGAGTCAACAACTCATTAAGGAGAACCGCAAACAACACATGACTCAGGCACTACCTTGTGGACACCCACGAGCTGTCTTTGCAGGCGATGAAACCAACCCGTCTATTGTGGTCACAAACCACGTATCCAGTAGGATATCTTGAAGCATCCGGACTAATTTCACTCTCGGACCTATCATAAACTGCCCTAATATCCAGAAATTCAATGAGCACCACAGAACAAATCCACCACGGATGATCCCAAAAAAAGAAAACTCGTTCTGTGCAGTCCTACGTTTCCAAAAGCCAAATTGAGCACAGTGAAGTAAACCCTGCTTTCAAGGAACCAGAACAAACCCAACAGTAGCATCTTCTCAAATAACTTCCTGACACAGGATAAGAGTGCAATAGGGCGATAGCTCTCAATTCTTGATCTATCCTTATTAGGCTTTGGCACAGGACTAACACTGGTCAACACTGGCACACTGGTCACACCAACCACCACACTTCATTGAAACAATTCAGATCCACTGGAAGAAACAACCAGCAAAGCGAGTGATAAGAGATCTGTCATTTGGTTGGTTATGATTGGAATGGTCCGGAATTGAATTCCGGCATGTGGCAATTATTAACTCGCACGGTTTGCATGCAGTTTTATCCACTCCGGCTTGCCACGTCATGGCGAACTGTTGTTCCTTGCACACCCCCACCCTCAAACATTCCCACGTTAATCACAGTGATGAATACTTCAAAGTGGGTAGCAATGATCAAGTTTTTTATTAACATTTTGAACTAAGTGTTTGTATTCGGCAGAATTAACATAGGGAATGTTTTGTACTGTTGGTATCACTCTTTTGAAGAGCCAAATCATTCTCAACTTGACTGCCGTTTTATTAATTTTGTTTTCGGTATGATGCAAATAACCTCTGATGGACATATTTCAAGACATGTAAATTTTACTACTTAATCTAGACACACGCTAGTGTGTCGCGCCAAGTTAGGCAACAAACATCATATCAATTCAATTGTCGAGGTTGTAAACCATTGTAGCGCGACGCCATTGCGTCAGTGTCTTATATCTTGAAGCATAGTTGGGCACATTTCAGGTACTTGGGGGAAAATAATAATGCGGTACAAAAGCTTAAATTGTGTTGAAATCGAGAGCAATGACCCACTTGACGAAAATTAACGCGTGTTTGAATGCCAGCTATGCTGCTTTCAATGCAAAATCTGTCCCTCAATAACGTTGAAAATGTGTTACTACCTAGCTAGCTAGCTAGTCCGCTCATCCCCATGTTGAATCTTATAGGGTGATTATTCATCGATTCCGAGATAACGGGAAGGCTTCCAGCTATGAAATTGGACGAATGGGTGCACTACAATACGAACTGCGTACCTTTTATGGTTTGGAGCCTGGGGGCGTAACAGGGATGGCGTGGGAGGGCGCGTAAGTACGAAAATATTGTTACAGCCATTGTTAGTATTGTCGGCATCGTCTCTCATTGGACGGCCAAAGTTCCGACAATGACAACGTGTATACTGACGTGATGCCTAAACACACACTAGTGCGGCACGATAAATCTAAACAACGTTGCAAAGTACTTGTATTCATGTCCAATTCACGAAAAAAAAACCAAGTGTAAAAACAAAGCAAAATAAACAAAGCCAATAACTGGTAAGGAGGCCACCAAGTTGAGAGTGGTTCGGCCCTTCAAAGGAGTGATATCATCACACCAAAACTAACTAAATACAACAAATTACAACAAAATTAAAACCAAGCCAAAGGCCAATAAAGAGGTGACTAAGTTGGGAATGGTTCGGCCTATAGGCAAAAGGTAGTAGCAAATTGTTGAAAACCAATTTCTTGTTGACGTGGCAATTTATTACTCATCTGCACAGTAGTGGAGTTGAGTCAATACACAATTTTAAAAAAAGGAGTGATATCATATCAAAAACCAAAACTGGTAAAAGGGGCTGCCAAGTTCCGAATGCTTCGGCCCTTCAGAGGAGTGATATCAACACACCAAAACATTCGCCAACTTAATCGAACCGAATAATACTTTGGACGTTAAAGTAAACATACGAGGCTGACATAAGGCTCGTCAAAATTTAATTAAAAAAAAAAAAAACCTTGAACATTGCTACCGAAAGAAGCAATGTTCTAGTTTTCATTTAACCTTCGAATTATTAAACGGAGCGATTAACTTGGCGAATGTTTTGGTGTGTTGATATAACTCCTTTGAAGGGCCGAACCATTCGGAACTTGGCGGCCCCTTTTACCAGTTTTGGTTTTTGATACGATTTGAAATACTGCACGACTTTACTTTCCACTAATAATCATGGACCACGCTAGTGTTCCACCCACCAAGTTCAATTGCCACACTTCATTATAAGAAACTCATTGTTCAATTCCTGCATTGTTGTTGCATGGCCACTAGCTTTGGTACGTTAACAGATACCAGAGCTGAGCGTATTTCACGATGATGAGAAAATTTTTGAAAATGGGTGGTCTTTGCCCTGACAAGCAATATTTGTATTTCAATCAAGTGCATAAACTGTATCAATGTGATAAAAGTGCGTGAAGATCGTTGAATTCACCTGACTACTACATACTGACTACTGACTACTAATTCTGGTCATATAAAATAAATTATGCAACAGATACGAATGAAATTTGATATTCAAGACTCTTTTAACTCCAATATGGTTTGACGTTTGGGGAGGCATTAACTAAAAAAATTGCAATCATTTGTAATGCTACTTTTCTGTATGTTGGGAAAATGCCAACGGTGATCAAAATAAGCATTTCTCTTTATTTATTTCTTTATTGACACTTAAGCTGATCTGAAGCCTTTATGCTATGCGTTCAATATACAAGGACCTACTTATACACTATTTCCTCTACTCACTCGCATAGCCAGCCAGGACCAAAACAACCACTTCCACTTACATCTCGAACCGCGGAGTGGCGACGCAGAACCCCAGTACTACTCTAAGGCCACGGCCCAAATCACCTTCTGCGACCAATGTACTCCCGTGCAGCGCTAATTATTCTCACATGTGCCCATTGCCTACACTCCAACAGAAAGTGCGACACCATCTTCTCCGGTGCCCCCCAAGAACAGGCCGGGGATCCCCTCCAACCCAGTGAGGAGGCCATTGAGAAGGGCATACCCGGTCCTCAAACGTGAGAAAGTGCCAGCGGCCCGTCTACTGAGATGTCAAAGGAGAAGATACGGGGCAGCGACTTTCACGTGTAAGGTATACAAGTGCCGACCCTTAGGGGCGCCATTCCACCGTGTATGCAACTCCTGGAGATGGGTTACAGGAGCAAGATGGGTTACAGATCTCGGGCTGAGAACTGCAAGAGACCTCATTCCTGGAATCCGCACGAGACAAGGCATCTGCGGTCTCATTCCTGAGTATGCCATGGTGACCGGAAGCCCACCGGAAACGAATGGCTCAACCCATACTGACGGCCCCCAGGAGCTTCGCGCTAACCTCCAGGGCGATCGGGTGGGACACTCTCAGGGTTCTGAACGATTCTGAACGCTACCTTAACATCTGACAGAACACAGATCCTGGGTACACGAAGGTTCAGGTCGACATCAAGCGTGACTGACAAAGCAGCCAACTCTCCCATGAACTGGATGGGACAACCTCCAGATGCCGAGTGAGTACCATCTTGAAATCCTGTACAAAGACCCCAACACCCGCAGACCACGTGTCCTTGCAAAAACAAGGCGTCGCAGAAGACTTGAACCTTTTCAGTATGGCTCACCTCGTCTGGCTGTTCACTAAACAAACCAACCAATGCCCCGCACCAATCCCAAGGACAGGCAGGGACAACCCTCCAAATGGAGTCAATCCGCAGCAGCATGGCCCTGAGGCCTAGGAGGCCGAGGCACTGCCTGGCCAAAGGACTAAGCAAGCCGTAATCCAACAGAATACCCGTCACTGGGTCAATCGACCCATTTGCCACAGCGCGGAAGCACAACACAACCAGAAGCTACCGTGCTCTCAACTCCAGAGGCTGCGCACCGGCCTCGACGAGAAGGGCAATCACTGGGGTGGATGGGAGGCAGCCCGCGACAGTATGGAGGCAGTCATTGACTACCACTTGCAGCACCCCAAGGGCCCACTTGCAACCAACCAAAAATGGCAGATGCAAGTCTGCAGCCGAACGAATACAAGTCCTGTAAAACGAAAACAACACAGACGGTTTGACAGTGAGCCCTCACGAAGAAACTGCTTTGAGGGCCCCATAACTAGCCATGAGGGTTCCCTTCACAGCCTCGAGTTTGAGGACCAGGCCAAATTATAGTGCAACCAAACGCCAAGGTACCGAACAGTTTTAACTGAGTAACGAGTAACAATGCAAACGGACTGCCAGAAATAATCGGCAACACAACATTGTTGATAAAATACACGCACTACTTTGTTTGTAGTAGGGGCATGGCTTCGGTCCACTAAGCCCTTAATAAATCCGCAGTCCAAGCTGCTAATTGTTGATGGTTGAATGCAAATAAGCAAACACTTTAAAATTTATATGATTGAAGTCCTCACTCCAGCAAAACTAACAAAAAAATTAATATTTCCGTTTGTATTCAATATTTTTCGACCAAACTTGCCCAGATAGTAGATAAACGGGCAGAGGTTAAAATAACAAAATAAAAAAAACTACAAAAGAAGTAATATTTAAAACAAAACCCACAAGGGTGAAATAACCTGCCAAGTTTCAGCCAATCAAAGTAATGATATCAGAGCAAAAATGGCTGCCACCAAGTTGCTACATTACTAGGTATTACCTCAGACGTTAAATTAAAAACTTGACCATTGCTACCTGGATTTAACCTTTAGCTTTAACCTTTGATCTAATACTAGGTGAGATTAGCTTGCGAACTAATGTAGCAACTTGGTGGTAGCCATTTTTGCTCTGATATCACTACTTTGATTGGCTGAAACTTGGCAGGTTCTTTCACCCTTGAGGGTTTTGTTTCAGATAAACACAAACAAAATTTTTTTGTTATTGCTTATTTTTTTTTTATGTGTAGCAGGTATAGTGAGTGATACTACCAACCACTTCGGAATAAATTTTGGCATTCAGTCTTGTCAATTTTTATTCTCTCGACATTAAAAATTAATTTGGGGAGGTGTATTGATTTTTCGTTTGTTCTTTCATCTTTTTCATCCTCTCTACCTATTTTGCTGTGAGTAGACGGTTGTTGTTTATTGGAAGACAAATCGAGAGTTTAGAGAGAGAGACGAAAGGCCATGGAAAACAACCATTTATTTGTAGAAATTGCCTAAGAAAGAGTAAAAAAAAAAAGATTTTTTTGTTTGTTTTAGATTTAAGGGCGATAGATTTCTTCAAACACAGATTGCAGTAAGTCAATCAAGACGTCGAAACTTTCATCTTTAAAAAAAAAAGCCAGACGTTATATGTTTGAAGAAATCTATTACTTCTTTGAAACTTGGAGCTAACAAAAAATTAATAGACTCTCTAGTCCATAAAGGCAGTTTCTTTAATTGGTTCCGTTTTTTCCATTCTGCATCTTTTCATGCACTAATCGTAGAACAGCTTAGAAGGAAAGTTCCAAATAAAAAATCCTCGTTTAGGCATAGGCTCACTAGGTGGAACCAGGGACCCGAGTTTTGGTGAAGGAGACAAAATACCGGAGACAAAATATTGAGTGAGGGACTGGGATGACTCTGAGCCTGAAATAATTTCCAGGTGGAACCCCATTTTTTTTCCGAAAATGTGTCGCTTTTTTTTAAACTACTTTATTCGTAGTTTCGTCTCACCTTTTGTTTTTTCGATTGAGGTTCATTTTTCTGACTCAAGACGGTTGGTTAGGTCCCTAAAAGTCAGATTTTTATTTTAGTTTTCTTAGGAACATTATTGGTAGTTTTTTAAATAATAATTATGTACGTAGCTCACAAATTTTTTTAAGGCTACAAATTTTCTGCTTCGAGAACAAAACGTATCACGTGGGTTGTAAATTACTGCAATCATAATGCAAACCGCAAAACCAATGGTGACGTTTATAATTGTGGGCTCCTTTTCGTATGCAGATTTTGGTAGGGGAATGGTTACATTAAGCATCGGACAGACGCACACGCTGACACGCATACGTACACACACACCGGACGTGAAATCATACAATATGGCCCCCTACCAAATGTCGCCCTCCATGGCGTCATACAATGTCGCCCACCAAAAGGTCGCCCCAAAAAGTTGCCCCCGTGACATCATACAATGTCGCCCTCAAATGTCGCCCCGCAGTGACGTCATACAATGTCGCCTCCGCCCCAAAAGATCCCTTCTGTGACGTCATACACACCGGAACACACCGGAAGTGATGTCGTACAATGCCGCCCCTAAAAGGTCGCCCCCACCGTGGCGTCATACTAAGTTGCTCCTGTGACGTCATACCATGTCGCCTCCAAAAGATCGCCGCCCTGTGACGTCATACAATGTTGCCCTCATACTATGTTGCCCCCTGTGACGTCATACAATGTCATCCCCCAAAAAGGACACACCCCTACGACGTTATACAATGTTGTATCGTGCTTCACGATAGCGTTCTTCCCGATATTGCGCCTATCGGCGGCTGAATCGCTTGTTTGCTCCTTAGTACGACTTCGCTAGATAAATTTTGTTTATCGCTGTTGGCCTTGAAATCAATTCTACTTGCTCGCGATCCCTACGTCATTTGCTAATGTCATTCTCTTCCGTCAGTTATTATGATGTCATTTGCGATCATGAACAACTCCATTTGCTCGCGACCTTCACGTCACTTACCTGCGTCATCCCTTGTCATCGGTCATGACGTCGTTAACGATCTTGACGTAATTCTACACTGCCTAAAGTAACAAATAAGAAAAAGGTAAAAATAACTTACTTTATTAATTTGGTTTAATCGTCGCTCTTAATTTAACAATTTAACTTGTTTCAGTTCTATAGTTGGGACTGTTTATTTTGTTTAAAATTATGTTTGGTGAAGTCAACCACCTGATATGGTAATTTGGTAATTTTCATTTTCGTATTTAACCCCGACCTTTGTAACCTTGGCGTGTCTGGTGCTTGTGTCCAGTCTCGTTTGCCCTTCGTCGGCGCTGGGTTGTTGGTTGCTGGCTGGCTGCCGTTAGCAGTTTAGTATTTTATCTCTATAATATTTTATTAATATTTTATCTAACTTTTAACTAATGTCAACCACGTACGAATTTTGCCGAGATGAAGCAGGAACTCCTACCCGAACTCCTACCGTGATTACTCCAGGAAGCCTATAGTTAAGGTAAATTGAATGACTATTCCATTTACCGTGAACTTGCGTGTAGAAATCTAGAAAGCCCCCCCCCCCCCCGTGTTTCCTGTTTAAAACCACTGTGTAAATTCCATAAGGTTGTGGGTTCGACGTTTTCGAAGGTTTCCCAAGTTATTTTGAGTACCTAGGGTTAACATTATTAACTAATTTTGCGTTCCACCATTTGTAGATATTTGGTTTTGTGAGGCAGGTTTTGGCTTCGAGCAAAAATCGCAAGTATATAGTTGCGTCTATAGTTTAATGCCTGACTCAAATCCTACGTTGTAGCCCGCAAACCCGTTACGTGAAGCAAATTGCCTATAAAATCTTAATAACCCGTTGCGAGACGCGTATTCACTTTAACCGATAACTAATAGTCCGTCACGAGATGCTCACCAAATTAACCAATATCCCGTTACGTGATGTTTAACTAAAGTCAGTCCGAAGTAGCAGTCTTCTTTTTCGTCACTTGAGGACCTGTGTTCCAACCGTCGATCTAGACTACCTTGCTACTAGGCATTTAGCGTTCGTATTCAGCTTCTTTCGGGTTGAAACTCGTGCCCTGAAAGCCTAAAACGGATATTCCGTAGCGTGATGTTTCCCTCTCGGTTTTCTTTCTCTGTCACGTGATGTTCGAACATTCTTGAAACTTATCTTAACTTGGCCATGATATTTTTTTTTTACTAATGTTAAACTTAAAAACGTTAGCCTTTGCGCTAATTCCTTGACCGAAGCCCCGTTTTGTAAAACCCTTCCCCCTGTTCATTTAAATAAACCATGCGACTAAAAACAACCTGCTTGTTGAATATCTCATTTTGACATGTAATGAAGTGTTTGCCTTTTTTGGGTTACCGTGTTTATCTGGCTTGCTAACTTAATGATTATGAGTTAACAAGTTTTTTTCCCTCCTTCTCTCGTGCTCAAGCGGCCTTAAAACCCTGCACTGAACCCGGGACCTTGAAAAGAACCTCCTAGACCTTTTAAACAACATCTCCCCCGCTGCCTGCTTCACAAATATGAGAAGGTATCGTCTCTCCCCCTTAATAAGAGCGAAAGTTGCCCCAAAGGTCACCCCCTGTGAAGTCATACAAAGTCGCCCAAAAATGTCGCCCTCCGTAACGTCATGCAATGTCGCCCCAAAAGGTCGCTCCCATGACGTCATACAACATCGCCCCCAAAAGTTCGCTCCCTGTGACGTCATACACACACACACACAGGGACACACACACACAGGAAGTGACGTCATTTTCCAAGACAGTGCCCTATGAAAAACGGAACTGACGTTATTTTCCAAGATGATTGGCCCCGTGAAAACCGGAAGTGATGTCATTTTCCAAGATAGCAACCTCCTGTGAAAACCGGAACTTATCTCATTTTCCGAGATATTGGCTCCCGTGAAAACCGGAAGTGACATCGTTTTCCTAGATGGTGGCATGAAAACCGGAAGTGACGTCATTTTCCAAGACCTCCGATGATGTCACTTTCTGTCACGTCACCTCCGATGGTGTCACTTCCAGCAGCATAGGTTACGGTCATGAGTTAAAGCCACCAAGGTCAGAGGTCAGAAGTCAAAGGTTATGGGTTCAAAGGTCAAGGTCACGGGTCATCACCAACTCGTACTCACACCCTATCCTTTAAACTGAAACCATGTAAATTGTACCCTCATCAGACCCAGTAAATTCTACCACATTCCATGCAAAACCTACGTTCACCCCCAGAGACTCGCCCTCTAACCTCATGCCACCACAAATCATCGGAAATGACGTCAACCCCACTTTGCGAATGCGTGACCTTGCCCCGTCCGTGGGTATTCTCGTTCTCCGGGGTAAATTCATCATAATTTCGTGTAAACTTTAAGTGTGAATCATCATTACCTCAACCTCGTCTGGTCGGAAGCGCCATTATTGTACCAACCCGCAACCTAATCGTTAAACACAACATGAAACGTAGAATAAAATGAATGTAGATCGCGACTGGAACATATAGATATCTATAAAAACGTCTAGATAGTAGATACGTTCCACGTTGATGTTTGGATGTTCTGACCACGTTCCTCATTCACGTTTGAATGTTTCCTAAACGTTCTTTCAAGATGACATGAAATGTACAATAATCGATTTTAGATCGTGCTGGAAGCATCTAAACATCTTTAAAACAAATGTAAGACGTTCATCATTCGTATTTTTTGGAGTGTACGTGGAAGATCCCCAAACTGAAACTTTATATTCAACGAGAGCCCTTCCCTTTGAACGTAAGAAAAAAAGAGGAACTGGGGTTACTAACGAGGGATAAAATGTGGAGAATAAATGTAAACGTGGTGATCTTAGAAAGAAACTGGTAAAAAAAGGTTGCGGCCACGAACAAAGATAATCAATCTGATGGAGAATGTCTTCAAGAAGCCGTTCATTGAACCGTTAAAAAGTAACGTAAATCTACCATGAATGGTGATGGATAAAGGTGATGGGAAACCCGTGAATAAAAAATGGAAATACGAGGAGGAGAGTGATGATGATGCGAATGATGTGAACGAACAAAGTGACACGCAGTCCTCGGGTGATGAAGAGAAACGACAACGTGTTACAAGCACTTCTCGATATATCTGGACCGACAAATATTTCGTCCAACATCAGTACTCCCACCAGCTCAGAACCCTCTCCATCATTCTATACACCTTCTAAGACAAAAAGATGGGTTTCAACTCATTAGGGCACGCTTTGGTCGTTGGAGGTGCTTTTCAAGGGACAAAAGTTGCGTGAGAT
>JAHWFP010136829.1:0-20256 GCA_023313725.1 Lithobius niger | reverse complement strand
TGAATGGCAATGAAGACCTGCTGCACAAAGTCTTAGCTAAAATGAAGTGAATGAATAGTAGCAAACCCCTGCTGACCAAAATAATTAGCTAAAATGATGCAGCTGAAGAGCTTCAAAGCGAAGGACAAGGAGAATTCTAGCTAAAATGATGCAGATGAATCATTTGATAAATAAATGCTGAAGAAAATCTTAGCTAAAGTGTTGCAAGCTCAGAGCTGTAAAGCTAAATACGATCTCATCTAAAATTGAATAAGAGTAGGTCACCAAATGTTTGGTGGGAGGGTGATTGAGGCTTAATGGCGCGTCGACAGCTAGGTCATTAACGCTAACCTCACAGCACCACTGGCGGTTGACAATAACAGAACTTGAATGACGACGTCAGTGTGATAGATGATTGAAATGGGACTGAGCAAAGCCCTACCAGAACTGCTGGTTTGACAAGTGTGAGAACCTAACAACCGTTTTCAGGAGCCATGGGATTATTTTTGGCCAATTATGAACATTCTTTCGCCCCTACTATTAGTGAGATTTCTCCGAGATATCCTTCCCTTCCCAGACTTCGTAAAAGTTCATAATCGGGTTCGAAATTGGGCTGTTTCTTTAAATTAGCATTAGTGCATTTCAAATAGGTTAAGACTCAAAGACCGCATTTAAAAAAATAATAAGAACAGTTGTACATAAAAACTGAAACTAAAGCATGAACAAACTGCCATTAACATTTAGAAATATAGCTAGGATCCCTTCTAAAAAATATATTCATGTCTATACGATGAACATGCGCAAAGGAATACCATAGTACAACCTTTGACATACTCGGAGACAGATGAATGCCCACGTGTGTATACCAACTTTAGACTTGGGTATACATAACCTATACAGACTACCAACGGATTAAAACGGGTAAATTAAAGGACAAAGGAAGTTTCTTTAAGGAAAAGAGGTATACATTGTATAATCTTTTTTTTTTATATTTGTGCGTATAAGCTTAACAAATGAATACCTAGTACAACATTTTTAAAAATAGTGTGCCGTTATTTCCGCCGTTTTGGCACATCTTTAGCACTTAATAATCAAAACATTCATGTAGAAGTTCCTGCCTAGCTTTCGTAGCATAAGGTGAAGCTGACTACAAGATCTAGTGTTATGTGACTGAGCAGTGTCTGCAACAGTATTTTTTTTTAATATACGAATGATTTTCTCATCGTACATTTGCCCAAGGGATCATCAGCTCTAAAGAGAGAAACCTAAGTTAGATTAAGGTTATCTCAGAAACGGTGGGGTTGCTCGACTTGAAACCGGCGTGGTTTCCGCGGTGACAGTCAACATTCTCCTTAACCTAGATGAGTGCTGTTACTAAAATAACACGTGTCCTAAACGTCGAATTGCCTGTCCCACATGACAATTTTTTTTGTCTGGCTGCTTAACAACATCGATTTTGGCCCCTGACGACATTTCCACCAAATTCCACTACACCCACACTGTAACTTTAGTGAATAATTGATAATCACTGATAGAGATCGCAGGTTTTGAATTGTATCTGTGACTCGCGACATCCAGTCACGCAACCTGGCAATGATCCAGGGTTTCATCCAAACACAGAAGCAGGTGCCACTTTGGCCGTCAATAGTGGAACAAGATAAATGTGAAAGGTCTGTCGTGTCCAGTTATTATTTAGCACAGCTGCTGATCAAAGATTGTGGCCGACCATTAACGTCAGGGGTAAAAAAAATACATGTTGGCATTACAAAAATATGTAATTGACTTTTACTAGGATTGCATGAAGAATAGAAAGAACAAGGACGATATAACCGATCTCGTGTCAGTAGTGTTAGACCATATCAGGGGATTCGATCGCCTCTTTATATTTCCAGACAGTGTATTGATATAAAAATCCGAACACAACCTGTGCTTAATCCATCACCACTCTTCTGAGAACAATAACAACCAATCTGTCGACACATGGTTTTCTAATTCTTTACAAGGTGGATGAATTTTGTAACGCCAACAATTATTCCCCAAAATGAGGAGAAACATAAAAAAAGTGAACATTCATAAGTAAAATCAATACTTTACTGGGCAACACGAAATGAAAATGGTGGCTGCCTGCCCGCATCCCTCCCAACCCCCCTGCACCCACTCCCACCCCTCTACATTCCCTATTTGTGTGGTACAATTTCCCCTACGGGCCCCGGCACTCCTCCCATTGTGTGGTCTGAATACTCCCCATCCCTGCTCACCTCCCTTGGAATCCCCTCGTGTTTGCTCTTCTTAGGGAAGTAAATGGAGGGTGCCACTCGTATTCTTTTTAGAAATGAGGAATTTGTAGGTTTGTATTTGCTCCTCTTTACAGCAGGGAAGATAACAGGGAGAAGATTTTTGAAGAACGCCAAATGTGTCACTTTTGTTTATGGTGTTCTGGGCATTCTGGGTCCACAGAAGGGAAAAACTACCACTCATCATTGTTATGCGACAGTTCATGGTCAATTGTTGCAGAATAGTTCCAAGGGTGAGACACGAGCTTTGTACTTTCAATCCAGTTATCGAAAGAAACGGCTGATTTTGTAGTCTTCTGTACAGCCGTACCGGCTGAGAAGACTATTGCAACGACTTTGTCCGTCCGCTTTTTTTCAACTTCGCAGATATTGACGACCATTGTTCACAACGTTAGATTCAGTGTGAGAATTTAGTTAAATAACATGGCAAATTAAAACGTTGTTACTTCCTCATAGCTAATAGACTTCTTCGACGTACCTAAATTAAATAATAACATTTGATTGTCGAATTAAAATCCTTCGTTTAAATAGTCTCGTCGCATTGTTGCATGAATGAATAGGCTTACCGTCGAACCAAATTCTCTATTAGGCCTATTTTCTACTTACGAAATTAAAACTGCATTTTTAAAATTAGGCCTAAAATGAAAATTAGGCTTAAAATCATGTTACCATGGCAACGTCAAGTAGCTACGAGTCACTGTTGGCTTCATCAACAGCGTCTCCCTCGTCACTTGCCTACTACCATTGATCTATATATAGGCTAAGTTACGTGTTACGTTGTTGACACTAACTGTGCCTGAAGGTGCACAGTGTTGCAAAAATGAATAGGCTTACTATACAATCCATATCTCAGTTATCTGCTACTTACGAAATTAAAACTGCTGGTTAAAATTAGCCTAAAAGCTGACAATTACGCCTAAAATGTAAAACAGGCCTAAAAGCTAAAACATTTTAAACCGGCAATTGTGATGGCTACTGCTTTTAGACTAGTATAATACAGATAGCAGTTGTAGTTCATGATAGAGGTGTGCGCCTCAACATTGGAAGTGGAGGAACTGCACAGAAAACCGGTGCGACTAGGCAGTCGCTGTAGCCGCTTGTTTTACAACAGACGAAAAATAAACGCAACTGTACATTCTGTTGTTGCTTAGTAGCCACGAAGTACGCCTATCGTGTTTGTATTCATTTTTGGGACAAGACGTCTGTTTGCAGAAAAGCTGGACAGAAGACTTACTGAAGAGGTCTGTTTGATGGCAAGCTTTCCGGAATATGGCCTTTTTTTTGTTTTGATGTCTAGGATCCATCATTAAGGTTTAGCCAGACTCATTTACTTGTAATTGGTGATGTAATATTTCAGTAAAGACCAAAGAAGTTAGGTCCTATAGCCTTCTTACCCCCCCCCCTCCTCCAGTTTTTTCCCAAGAGTTGAGAGATCTAGCATGAACATTAAATGAAGCACTGTAATTGCAAGACTAATGTGCCAAATTGAATTGGTTTGGAAAATTAAGCGGAAAGTTTTGCAAAATTTTCAACTTTCTGCCCCAAACTTTGGAGGCCTGTAACTAAAAAATGGGACCCATTTTTATAGGACTTTTTCGTCTTATTTTCGACCACAGACTACCCCCTCAAAGTTTGTACCGACCTTTTCGTTACACCCTGTATACACAGCTAGAGCCATACTTTTGCAACAATGATCCCGTGGTAAGTTGTTGTTTGGTGGCTTTTGTTTGACAAATTCCACGGACTGAAAGATCGTTTGACACCGAGGATGTTTCTGTCAGTCCGACGAATCTGTCAAACAAATATAACTTATCAGGGGACCGTTGTTGCAGTGATATAACATAGTATTAGTGTCTGTAACTATGGTGGTGCCAGTAACAGGATTAGCTGCAAGGGGCACTGGAGGGGAAAAAGGAAGGTCGTCTTACTGAAGCCAATGCTATTAAACTGGATTTCTTAAGCCTACAACGCGCGATTTTTGTTGGAGAAAACAATGTTTTTTTAAGCCTAAGAAATCCGCTCTCAAAGCACTGTCTTGACTAGAAATGCCGTTGTTTTCCTTACATTTTAATCTAGTGCACCTTGTAGCTATGCCCCCAGATGCTATGTCGTAGCCAATATGACATCACTAGCCGCTGTTCTATTGTCATAAGTGTATTACCATACTTTAATCGGTTGTAACAATTTTTAGGAAACAACATTACTGCATTTCATTCGAATTTGTAATGAAGGTCGGGTTGCTGGGTGCAACAATGGAGCATCAGCTAAGCGCCTGATTCGATTACAACATAACAATGATGTAGGCGCATGTTGAAACGTTGCCGCCGGATTTCCTCCTTTACTGCTACAAACAGTACATTTGTTTGGCGATACAGTTCCCTTGACCTAAATTTTGCATAATGACTTCACCATTAAACTGCCCGCGCTGCTCAGAAGAAAACTATACGTTTCAATGCTTATACACAATTCATACATAAGTGGAGAATTAATACATACTAGGGACAATTAGGACACGCACAAGGGAAAATAAGACAAGGGAAACGGGATACAAGGGAAATTTTTGGCAAACAAGGGGAAAAACTGCTTAAACAGCCTTTGGATCGTACCAGGATTCAAATAAAAGAGGAACCAGTTGGATTTTTCATTTGTTCCACATTTCGGAAAAAAATTACTCTTTCTCTAGGGTACGGACGGTTAAGACCTAGATTGATAAACAGACGTAGCTGACAAATTCCAAATCTGGTGGAAGTGGAGTTTAAAAACAAGTGGGTTTTCCTTCTACAGTCAAATAAGTAAAGTTTTAACCCTTTATTGCCCATGTGGATTTGTACGTATTTTTTTAAGTTCGTGTTACTTAGATCGGTTATGGGATTTGAGCCCATCATTACATGGTTTCAAGATGGGGATGCTGACTACTAGTGTACACTTGCTCACCTTTCTCAGACTCCCCTTTCAAAAAAAAAATAATAATGTGATGCACATTGGGAATTAGTTTTTTTGTTGTTCAGTAATCGTTCAATACGATGGACGTTGGGTTCTAATTGTAAAGGGCTAATCATGTTCAAGGGCTAATATTTGTAGAGTAAATTGCTCGAATTCTGTCCTTGATTCAATCATGTGATTAGATTGGGTCCACTGTCGTTTCTCATTGAATGGAAGACATGGTTGTCCATGCACACAGGCTTGAACTTGCCAACATGATCCACTCTACAAAAATAAATCAGCGTAGTACGATTGAGGGGAAGCTTCAGTAGCTTGGCTTCACATATTGCTGGACCTGAATAGTACCCGTCAGAACTCGTAATATCAGGCCTGATCCAAACAAGTATGACCACGTGTGGCTCCATCTAGCTACGTTTCATTGAATCTAACCATTACTTGAACAGACGAGGTTAATGCAGTTTAAAACTATTTGAACGTAAGTTCTAGTGTAAAATTCAGCTGCCGAGATTGTGCAATAACTACGGCAAGCTAAGTTAAAAAAATTATATTCCAAAAATGTTTAACAGTATGCCTCATTAATTGTTACTTTTTTTACAAGTTTTAATGAAATGAAGAATGGCTTTTATTGACTCAAAAGTTCTTGAGAAATTTGCACTGGTATGGTAATTATGTTGGTTACTGTAATTATTTAATATAAAGTTTTGTTCTAAGTATTTTATATTGCGTTTGTAATGTAGCACCAAACAAGTCGTTTAGTTTTGGGCTTCTTTTATCTGAATAAATTATTTGTTATATATTATTATATTTGGTAAGCAAAAAGGATGCAAAGAAAAATAATGCCTGCGCGTGTAACATATCTGGTTGGGCTCAGCAACATATCACACGATTTGGTTCCAGTCAGTCAGATACAATAGAAGACAGACATCCCCAAGATACGGTTGACATCCCTTTATAAAGTAAATTGCTGAAACACAAATTATGAGGCGTCGGTCAAACTCCAGCTTTCTGGAGAAAGTACTGACCCAACTATATTGTAAAGTCAGTTAACTATTAACTACAACTAATAATTTTTAAGCGACAAAAGGAAAAAAATCATACGACTAATATTGCCGTTTTTTTATAATTTTAGCAAAAAGTTTCTTTTGTCGTTTATATACAGGGTCAACACAAAATAATGACCACATTACAAAACTTTATTAAAAACAAACTAGAAAAGATATTGGAGTGCCGTTTGTTTTGTTAAAAAGATACACTTAAATAGTTTTACGGCCAATGATTAGTTTTACCCTCAGTACACTTCAACGTGGACAGTTCGTTTCAAGCAGTATGTCCAAACGGTACTCAATCTCACGACGTGTTTTGCAACATGGGAGTGACAGTGGCAATCGAATCAGTAATTCTCTCATGCAATTCATCAATGTGATTCACTTTTGTTTTGAAAACAAGGTCCTTCACGTATCCCCATACGAAAAAATTAAGTGGAGTAATGTCTGGGGAGCGAGAGGGCCAGGGCCATACGACGCACATAGCTTTTTGCTGTTTAGATGTCATTTTGTGGATATGACGTCACACGCGGTGCATGCTGGTCAGACTGCTCTGACAATGGTGGGCCGTAAAACTTTCTAGTTTGTTTCTAATTATATTTTGTGTTGTGGTCATTATTTTGTGCTCGCCCTCTATTTTTGGCAGATGGAAAAGTGGTTAAATGCTCATTGTACTCAGTGAAGTACTGCAGAGGATTGCAGGTATGATCGTTTTTACTTGTTTATTTGATTTGCAGTGAAGCATCAACTACAGTCGACACTCACCTGTTGGGGCGTGCCTAGGACCCCCGGACCTCCTATCGTCGTCCCCATCCGACATGTCGTGTCGGTCTGTCAAGGCATTCGTGGGCCCTAAGGACCGAGAATAATTATTGTAGCCCACTTCTTCTGTCGTACTTTCAGGGCTTGAGCAGCGACTAAAACAGAAACAAGGAAAGTTCTGATTTGCTTGTTTCTGAAATTTTGGATTGGAACATTAAGAAATCATTTAAAAATGGAGTTTGACAACTGTCCTCTGACGAACATACCTTAATGGAAACACTTAAAGAGAAAAAATTGAGTTATTTCCACTTGTTCATAATGGTAATAGTTCTTTTTTAGCTTACAAAAAGAATATAACAATAAAAAGCATTTTATACAATAAAAATAAATCATTTGAGATTTACCGATTTTAGTGCCATTTCTTGCCACTAGATGCCGTTGTCAGCAAAGTTTGTTCACCTAACTGCAGTTTAAATAACGCAAGCATTTTTCAGACGTTACATTTTGTTTTTTTCGATCAAATGATTTTTTTTAGAAAAAAATAAAAAATAAGATGCATACAAATTAAATCGGATAACACCATTTGCTAACAATGGCATCAGGTATCAAGAAATGAAGTAATTGGTAAATCTTAAATTCTTTATTGCATAAAATGTTGTATGCAACAGAGTTTAACTGTTCTTCTTTGTGTTTAACTGTTCTGTATAGTTAAAATGTTTGAAAAATAAAATGTGGTGTAACAATTGGTAAGGTATGTGAAAAAAGAAAGCTATGTCAAAATTGGGGTTTTAATTCCAGCCACAAAATTTGCAAGCAGTAATAGGAGAATTAATTTCAAGTTTAATAAATAATTGAATTTTTTGAAATTCGCTGTGCAAAGTGAAAGAAAAATTAGAGAATGCCTACGTACAAATTCTGCAGAAAAAATTAGCTCGTGTTAACTTAATGCAATTGGCTAGACTTAAAAAAAATGCGAAAAAAATTGCGAAAAAAATTGCGAAAAAAAAAAAGGAAAAAAATGTGAATTTTGAAATATGGCAAAGAATGTGAAGCTGGTAACATGGTTGAGAAATATATTGCGTCATATTACGTGTATTATTACGTTCATTGTGGATATTTTACGCTTTGATCGACACGTTCAAAGTAAACCACCACACCAAGTATTATTATGGCACGCTTTAAAGGGTGGGTGGTTGAATTGTGACACAGAGGTGGGGGGAGGGTGTTTCCAAAATGTAACGTCACAATCTTGTATCACACTTTGATGTTCACATCACCTTAATTTGTTGGCGTTTAATTTAGAAAAAAAAGTAGTGCAGATGCAATTCCTTTTACACACAATGAAAAACTCCAAGATTTAACACACTACTACAGTGTTGCTTTGAAGCAACACGCCACCTCAGTCAAAAAGCAGAGTCCAGGACGCGGCACGAGATTTGTGAGGGGGTCCCGGGGACCCCGAGCAAAGCGATCAGCAATACCCTAGTGGTCAGCGTCCCCCACCTCCAAACCAAGCGAACACTGGTTCGAATCCCACGACCGACCAAACTACCATACTGTCCTTAAAAAAAGTACCATAACTCATCGCATGCTGAAGTGGGTTAAACCCATGGACTTGTGACATTTGAAAAAATACAATAAATGTAAGTACCGTAAATCGTGAATTAAACGCCCATGGGCTTAAGCAGTTAATTTAGCAAAAAAAGGGGGGTGGGTTTTAAATCAAGCATTATCAATTTTCTAACCTTTCTGGACATCTATTACAGAAAATTCAAAGCTTTTGAACGATCTCTGAAAGACCAATTTTTACATTCTTTTAATTACTGTGAAGAAGGGAGGAGGGTTAGGTGAGAGATGTCTTGTGCAGGTGCTAGGAGCTAAAGGAAGAGTCCACTATTACCATAGGGAGGAAGAAGGGGCCAGTAAACATAGCAAGCAAAACTATCTTACACATCATATAACTTTTAGGTAATTTGAGGGGTGGGCTTTAACTCCACTATTTCATGATTTTGAATTTACAGCATTTTAGGGGGTGGGCTTTAGCTTCAACTGGGCTTTTAATACATGATTAACGGTATACGAAAATATAAAGTACTTTGAAATATTACATAGGGGGAGTAATTGTAGAAGTGTGATGCAATTATTAGGGGGATGTTTTAAATTTTGTGATGGTTGTGACAAAGGAGTGGACGAGTGTTTTAAAAATAGGCCAAAAAGCATTACGTAATTATATAATGTCTAAGAGGGTTAAAAAAAAAAGCCCTATTAGAATAAACGCCCATGGGCTTATGCAGTTAATTTGGCAAAAATAGGGGGATGGGCTTTAAATCAACCTTATCAATTTAACTTTCTGGATATCTTATTACAGAAAATTCGAAGCTTTTGAACGATCTCTGAAAGACCAAATTTTCATCCTTTTAATTGCTGTGAAGAAGGGAGGAGGCTTAGGTGACAGATGCCCAGGCCTTGTGCAGGTGCTAGGAGCTAAAGGAAGAGTCCACTATTACCATAGGGAGGGAGAAGGGCCAGTAAAAATAGCAAGCAGTACTATCTTTATTCACATCATATAACTTTTAGATAATTTATCGTAGAAAAACGACAATTTGAGGGGTGGGCTTTAACTCCACTATTCCATGATTTTGACTTTACAGCATTTTAGGGGGTGGGCTTTAGCTTCAACTGGGCTTTTAATACACGATTTACGGTACTGTGATATACAAGAATAAATTATCGTATTACCTTTTTAGATTTGGGCCTTCATATAGGGGCCTTAGAGGAAGGTATGCTTTCTCAACCATGTTAGCAGCTTCACATTCTTTGTCACATTTCTAGTGTCCGCGGCCTATCTAAGTTCGCCCCAGAAAGGCACAGATAATCGATTGTATGTTTTGGTAGCAGAGTGCCTTGTTGATATCCAAGATGGTTACAAAAACAATGGCGGCCGTCGATTACTGCCGCCCCCTCCAGGAAAACGTAGCCGCTCATAAAATATCTGCTGGACTCAAGATAAACCACGTACACAATAAAGTTGTATTTTTTTATATTCTTTCGCATAGTTAAATTGATAAATGTTAATATATTTTCACATTTCTTTCACTTAGTCTAGCCAAGTTCACTAAATTAATGCGAGCTAATTTTTTTCTGCAGACTTTGTATGTAGGTATTCTTTAATTCTTCAAAAAATTTAATTTATTAAAATTAAAATTTTACCACTACTGGATGCAAATTTGGTGACTGGAGTTGAAACCCTAATTTTGCACACATCTTACCAATTTTTACACTACATTTAATTTTTTAAGTTTTTTAAACTTGGCTCACAGTAGTAACACGCCTTCCATCTGCCCAAAACAAAATTTGTTCCTCCAAGTTTTTTATGCTTTTGAAGTAGTGCCATCAAACGCCAAGTTAATAACATCGAGTAATATTGCGAAATTAAAGATAAATTTTAAAATTGCCTACTACACGTAACTTTCAAGTATTTCATTTAACCTTTGTAATTTTAGTTGGTGGGATACAACGAACTCACAAAATCTTGATGAGAACAGTTGACAAGTTTTGTTTTGGGCAAATATAATTTTAAGAAATGGTTTGCAGCTCATTGTTGCCATTGTTGACTACTTTTTTTAATTACGAGACAAAAAGCCCAACGGGCTTGGTTACTAACAAAGCAACAGAATGGGTCAGAAGTCTGGATCGGAGGTTTTTCGTGTCCTTTTCTTTAAAAACACTTAAGGTCGTTAAAAATTCTAAGACAATAATTATTATACATTATGGTTTGTCAGTATCGAACCATCCCTGTTCTGGACCTACTCAATCAGTTATTCTGGTTGTTTGTTAGTGCTTACGTCAAAAGGAAATTGCATTTGGTGGTAAAGCAAAAGCCCGAAAAGAGGGTGAGGCCAGTTTTGACTTAAGTGTTTCAACGCAGTCTACAGTATGTAGAATAGTCTCACCTTGGACTACCAACTCTCGAGATGGACGAGTCACCTACCTTCACCGCCATACACAGTCCGTGCGCCCGATACTGTTAGGAGACTGGCAGCGCGAGCTTGTGTCATGGGAGATCAAAACTATTTCCGAAGGTTCTCCCCGGTTTTCCCGTTTAACTCTCGTCACTCGCGTGACAAGAGTGAGGACACACCACTAATGGATTTTTGCTTATCGCAGCTACAGAAGGTCGGAACACACTCCAGCTTACAGGTAGCCGTACGTGAATCGTCATCTCGAATAAAGTCGTTAGTCCAAGGTCTCACCGTCAATAATCGTAATGCTCAACCATCACTTACCTGTTACCATGTGATGAACTACGCTGATCTGAATCAGGTGATGCTTCATTGGACGTACTGGAGTCTGGCCGATGATGCAGAAGATCAGGCACTGGAAAAATATAGCTTATTGTTAATTTTGCCATCCATACTTTTACATAATAGAAACCATTAAATGTTGGTTTTAAAAATGTGGAAACAAGATGCACATACACTGCAGTAATGAAACAAAAATCCCTAAAGAGTAAATTCATTATTGTCCGCATCATTGTCAGCAACAGCCTAGTGGTCAGCATCCACCTCCAAACCAAGCGAAGACTGGTTCGAATCCCACGACCGTCCAAACTGATAAGTTTTGTGCTCTTTGGGGAGGTTTTCACGTGGTCACTGCAGCACCCTCCAAAAATTAGTTTCTGAGCACCGTGATTACTTGAAAACACCATTACAGTTAGAGGTAGGTATTTTAACGTTTATGCTGAGAATCGCTTCAAAGACTTTAAACTTTGTAACTCTAAATAGGTTTTAATTGGCTTGACAGAAAACTTATATAACAGTTATAATGTACAATTCCATGATAAGTTGGACAGCTCACAGCTTAAGGCTCCTATGTAGGAGGCAGGGTTGGAAGTGTGGCTTCCTATAGTCGCCACCAAAACATCTGCAAAACATAGATGGTATAGCCTTCTAATCAGTTTGTTTATGTCTGGATTCCTGGTCTGGAAAATTCTCCAAGTTTCTTCTCCAGGAAGCCAGTACTGCCCATGTGTAGTCTTTCTTTCCCTGTTGACTCAGGAACTGGAGATCACTATACAAGGTCAATCGCTACTGAAGTCACAAAAATCTTCCTTTGATTAGCTCACAACAAATCATGGTGCTGTTCAATTTTGAACAAGCTGACAGTTACACATTTTTTTAACACTGTTCTGGAGTAAAAGTGCTTCAAACTCCTTTTTGGAGGGCGTGGTAGTGACAACTTGAAAACTCTCCAAAGACCTCAAACCCTTGTTCCCTTGGACTGTAGAATAGAAAATAACATAACTAGCAGAACGGATTAATATTAAGTAACAAAGAAGGGTTTTATCTTACAAAGTCAGACATAACTAATGAAAAGCAACTTCGCTGGCTTTAAGGGGTGGCTGGAATGCAACAATGGTGACCGTTTGGGCTGTCAAGTCATAAGAAAATGCTCAACACTGAAAGTTCAGAGGCCAACAGAAAAGTTCACTTAACAATTTTGGTAAATTACCGTACAGTACAAAGAACAAGTTGTTTGTATCCAGATATTTTAATCATAATCTTTGGGATGAATTCTTTTTACACAGACTAATGATTAAGAGAAACGAAATATGTTTTATCTTCATGATTGAGCGCATACAACATTTTAATACACAGAGCCAATACTCATGTAGCTCAACTGTAAAATCAGTTAATTTGCGGGTAGATGAAATTGTAAAAAGCAAGAAACCTCCTTAGGTAAATTCCCACAATGGCACGCCATAACGTGATTTAGTTTTTGACCAGTAAATTGCCAGCCTTGGTCACAATAAAGGGCAAGTAATGAGATTATACATTAAAAACGGGATTAAGTTTTGTGCTGCTGGCATTACCAAACCCACCATCTTGGGAAAAAAACTCGCCATCCTGAAAAAAAACCTGCTATCTTATTCAAGGTGGCTGGTCTGGTAATGCCAGCAGCACTAAGGCTGGCCATTTACTGGTCGAACATAAATCACATTATGACATGTCATTGTGAGAATTTACCTCTCAGGAGGCATCTTGCTTTTCACAAGTGGACCAATTTTCGGACTTAGAACTGTGCCTACAGAATTAAGAACTGGAAACAAATTGCCAGTTCTTCATACTGTAATTCTATGAAAAAATATAGCTGTAATTTCAGGAGATATTTTTCTTCAATCTTTTATTGTTTTTAAGTAAATTTAAAGTACGATTCCTTTCTTGCTTAGCAAAACAGACTACTACTGAAGAAGTTTGCTAAAAGGAGTTGAAAATTAGCAAGATAAAAATTATATTATGTGTACAAATAAGGGAAACGGAAGAAGGTGACTATCTTAATGATGCCTCCTGCAAAACTTAAAAAACCTCGGGCAGGACGACAGAGATACCTTTTTTTTAAATTTCTATTGTAATACATTGCTATTATGACGTTTATTAAGCATTCTTTGAAGTCCAGCTAATCAAAGAACGATTCCTTTCTTGCTTAGCAAAATAGTTTAATGATATGAAACATCTGGTTCTTTTTTCTTCCTTGCAGGCTGTCGTCAGTGGGAAAAGGAGGGGGGGGGGATGCTATATGCAGCAAGCTAAAAAATGTGTGAACTGGGGGGGGGGGGGGGATGGGGTTTAAGGGGCCGAACTGGAAAAACATTCTGTCGATGGGGCTTTGAAGGATACTACATGGGAAAATGACGAAAAACAGATGGTTAATTATTGTTACTGATTCACAGTTTTATTCTAGACTATGATGAAAGATGGTAATGAGATGAGGAGGAACTGAGGCATTACGGCATCGACAGCTTGGTCATTAGTGTCACCTTCAGTTACAGTGCAGTGGTGCAGGGTGCTACTGCGCCGCACATTACAGAGATGTTAAACAAATCCAAATCTACTTATTTTCGTATACCTAAAAATAGTTATAAGATTTACACTGAAACACTAAATTAAATTAGGTTATCAATTTTCTCATTTTCACAAAGAAGATAGTCGTTTATCGTGCTAATTTTCGCCTACTCTCGGTAGTCTTCAGGCTTCCCAAAGGTAAGGACTTTCTCTGGTTACACGCCGTGTTTTTGTCCTGTTTATGGTTTGAATTCGGCACCAAAAAGGAGCGGTGATTTCGCATTCCGATTGTAAATGAAAAACACGACATGTAACTGGAGAAAGAAGTTACTGTCGGGAAGGCCTGAAGACGACACTAAAAGAAGTTGAAAATTAGCAAGATAAAAGACTATTATGCGTAAAAATGAGTGAAATGGAAGAATGTTACTATTTTAATGATACCTCCAGCAAAAACTTGTAAAACTCTGGGGCAGGAGGACATATCTTTTTTTAAATTTCTAGTGTAAACATTGCTATTATGACGTTTTGTAAGCATTCTTCGAAGTCCAGCTTAAAGGAAATTTCTCAAGTTAAACTGCACTTCTATGCTAAATTTCAATCACAGTAACATAACTTAAAACTTTATTTTACTGTTTAATGACATTTAGATTTGCATTATATTTACATCAATTGCATTATATTTATATTGCATTATATTTACATCAATCACTATAAATTACGTAGGCTAAAGGAAAGAGGAAAACAAGTCAAAGAGTCAATATCACACACTAGATAACGTAGTACAGTAGGCCACCTGTATGCACTTACATTTCGTCAGAGATGTATGACCGTATTTAAACTGGCAACTTTGTGGAGGAGTGGCCATATCAATAAAGCCGTTATGTTCGTGATCTGGGTGTCGCTTGGGTTGCTGGGTCAAATCCAGGTAATGCCACTCCAATGAAATGTAAGTGCAAAAAAGTGGCTTACCCTATTATGTCAGTTCTAGTGAATGATTTTCGTGGTTTGACCTTGTCCTTTTTCCTTTACTGTTTAATAACCAGTCAGATTTGATGTTCATGAACTGTGTTTTTTTTTTATTTTTATCACAATTCTCTATAATCTCAGCTACGAATGCCCCGAGGTTAGATTTAGGAAGAATTGTTTCGTCATAGGTGTCTCGTTTAACAGTGAGGAACGGAATTTTACTGCACAAGAACTAGTAACAAAGTACCTGTTCTTTGTGGTGGTGATTACCTATTTGTTTTCAGTAAAAGTGAACATTTTATTTCAGAAGGATTATCAAATAGATATTAAGCCTACTTGATCTAGCCTACTTGTTAAGGGCAGAAAAGAAATGAATGATAGTTTATTGATCTGGTGATCTTTCAACAATGTTTACACTTTTGCGTGGAGCAATGATGAATCGCAGATCAAGTAAGAAACACCGAGCTACTACTGTGAGAGAAAGAGACTAAAGAGATGGTCTGTTTATCGAGTCTGATCCTAAACTAATAGGAAAGCTCAGTAGCCGATATAACCCGATTATGCTGCTGTCATCAAAATGACATGTCTTTCACGAATCGACTCGATGCTTCAGCACGTATCCTACATCAGCCTACACTACGACAACTTAGTGGTGCCTATACTATAAATACGTCTACCACTTATTGACCAGTGACTTGTCACCTTATTTTAGCATTGTGCGGATGCTGTGTGAGACGACAATCACCCCATTTGTTATCTATGCTCTTAAGTACAAGTGTACAAAAATTACGTGATTTGTCAGACTTTGTACCAGGATACGATAAATTTTTCATGCTTGTCTAAAATTAGTTCCCAATCTGATTGCATTTTGGAATAACTCGCAAAATAACTTCTTTCAGCCATGCAAATTTAAGCCTTTGGTTTCAGGAGCCTTAACGTGGAGCCTCCACGTGTCAAAATGTTTTGTGTTTATCTTGGTCCTACGACTAAAATTTGTAATTTCACCAAGTTCTGACTAATTTTGACATTCCACTATGCCATTTTAAACAGCTCGAAGCAAGACTTATTTGTGCAAATTTCACGACATTCTCCTACATGACGGAGGTGTTATTTAGCAAAAACTGAAAAACAATTAGGCGATGACACAAATAACACATTAGCAATATATGTTTGGGCTGCTACATGTATGCGTGTAAAGATCAGTGGTCGCATCTCTACACTAATTATATTGGTGACCGCTAGGTGTCACTAGCAGCTTGCTAACATGGCGTATCTGTAATCAGTGTGTATATTGGAGTCTAGAAGTAAACATGAGTAGTGTAGTTTATTGGCTGATATTTTAATAACTACAATCATTGAACTAAACATGGTGTCAGAAGTCAATGCAACCGGATCAGCGATCACAATAGTCATCCAATTAAAAAAATCAAAGAAACGAAACGGAAACGCAACAGGTAGCCCACGAGGTAACAAAAAAATAAAAAATGGAGACGTTTACCCCACCTAAACCACTCGTGCCAGGAAGCAATCCAGCGGATGCCTGGACGAAATGGAGGAAGAAATTTAATAATATGGATGCTGCAGATTATACAAGTAAGCCAGAGCCACGAAAGATAGCGATTCTGCTTCATGTAATCTGAGATGAACTCAAGAATCTGAACAAACATTTGAGTACACGAATGCCAATGGGACAGCAATGGCGGACAGCAATGACAGACAGCGACCGCACATTGACTATGGTTTTAGACAAATTGGAACAGTTCTACATTCCGAAACTAAACGTAACATTTGAACGACGAATTTGTACGAAAGAAAAATAGGGAGAACAACAAACAACTGATGAATATGTAACGAAATTAAAGAGACTGGTGCAAACGTGCGAGTATGGTGATGAAGCAAACGAATTTGTGAAAGATGTGCTGGTAAGAGGCGTGTACATTGCAGCGCTAATGGATAGACTATTACGTGTTGGACATTGAAAAAAGCTGTAGAGATATGCAGAGGTATCCAAAGAACAAGTGAAAATGTTTGTCGAGTCAGAACAGGCAATACAAACGGTAAAAAAACATTACCAGCAAAATAACAATACAAACCAAGCTAGAGGAGGAGGGAAGAGTTTTAAGAAAAACAGAAATTGGAAGGCAAATCAAAATAATATGAAAAAGGGAGGTGGTCAGTTGCAGGAATGTAAATACTGTGGAAAAACCCACCAACCCCGGGAATGCCCTGCGTATGGAGCTATGCGCAATAAATGCAAAAAGAAAAAATGTATTTTGCACGAACGTGTTTTTCGAAAACAACAACACAGGTAAGGGCAGTCCAGTATGACGAAAATGAACGACCGACATATTTTCTGGGTGCTTCGACAGTCGAGCAAATTAAAGCAAGTCGCAGAACACAAGTAGCAGTGCGAGTGGGCACAGAGACTCAACTTCAAAGCAGATACAGGAGCCCAGGCAAATGTCATTCCACACAAAACCTGTTTAGCAATAAGGCCAGCAGTCAAAATCAAAGAAGCTCGAGTGAAGCTGAGCACATACAACAGAACCAATTGAACTAGTAGGACAGTGTGCTACTGTGCAGTTACAATGGGACGAAAGTCGAGTTACCATTTTTAGTTACCAGAAAGAACTTGGATCCAATTTTGGAGTAAGATGCTTGTTTTGATAAACTAAAAGTACTGAAAAGAATAATTGAAGCAGTCAACATTGATGCAAGACAGAAGCAATTGTGAAAAAAAAATGCTGATGTGTTTTCTGGAATGGGACCTTAGAAGGGGAGTACCATATCAAACTGAAGAATGATGCAGTACCACAAGTGTCCCCAGCACGAAAAGTACCCTTTGCACTGATGAATAAAGTAAAGGACTCGATAGAATGAGTAACATAGGAATCATTGTCAAAGTGGACACGCCAACGGAGTAGGTGCATCCAATGGTTATCTTAATGAAGCCAACTGGAAAATTACGATTGTACTTACACCCACAAGCACTAAACGAAGCTACGTATCGTTCTCACTACAAAATGCCTACTCTCGATGAAATAGTACCTAAACTCGCTGGAGGAAAGAAATTTACAGTACTTGATGCAAAGTCTGCCTTTCACCAAAAGAAACTAGATGAAGAGAGTTCGTACATGTGGATCTTTGCGTCGCCGTTCAGAAGGTACAGATTTACTCGATTGCCCTATGGAATTAAAGCAGGTCCTGAAGTATTGAAGCAAGAAATGTCGGAGATGTTTGAGTCCAAAAAAAAAAAAAAAACAACCATTTGTAGAAGACATCTTAACATGGGGATATTCCGATGAGGACCATGACATACAACTTGAAAAGACCTTGGAACGAGCGAGAAAGAAAGGCCTCAAGTTAGAAGAAAGGAAAACACAGTTAGGATTAGAAGAAGTCAAGTATTTAGGACATAAGCTGTCGGCTAAGGGACTTGCAATTGACGAGGAACGTATAAGAGCAATTACAAAAATGAAAAAGCCTGAAGACAAGAAAGAGCTACAGAGATGGCTGGGCATGGTAAATTAAGCAAATTTTTACCAAATCTGGCAACTGAACATTACGGAAGCTCCTGCAGAAAGAGTCGTCATGGGAATGGAATGAAAACTACGACAAGATGGTCAAAGATGTAAACAAACGAATTACAGTAGCCGCAACACTAGCCTATTTCAGCCAGACAAGCAAGTCACTCATGGTTGATGCATCACCAATAGGAATGGGAGCAGTCCTGATTCAGGAAGACCGACCCATAGCCTTTGCTTCAACCTTTAACAGCTCTAACACAATCACAACAACGGTATGCACATATTGAAAAAGCTGTTAGCCCTGACTTTTGGGTGCGAGAAATTCAACCAATATGTGTATGGACAGAAATGTATCATTTTCCCTGATCATACGCCACTGATAAGTATGATCAAGAAACCATTGACAATGTTGACTTCTAGAATACAACGTTTGTTTTTGAGATTGCAGAGGTACCAGATTGACCTTCGCTATAAACCTGGAAGAGAGATGACACTAGCCGAAACGCTGTCACGAGCACCAGTCGAGGGAAAACCATTTGAAACGCCCAATGAGGATGTCCAAATCCAGGAAATTTTGTTAAGCTACAAAGAAAGATCTCAAGCTGGAAGAAGTGACGAAAGCTATTGAAGCTGACCCTGCATTGCAAAAGCTGAAGATGGTGAAAGACGGATGGCCAGACCCCAAACAGCAGGTGTACGAAAGTATCAAGATGTACTGGAACATGAAAGATGCGCTACAAGTGTATGATGGACTGATCCTGAAGGGCGACCAGGTAATCATTCCAGAAGCATTACGCAAAGAAATGCTAACGAGGCTACATGAAGCGCATCAAGGTATCACCAATACCCAGCAACAAGCACGCAGAGAATCGTACTGGCCGGGAATGACAAAACAAATTCAAGAAATGATTCAGAAGTGCAGCACATGTGCGGAAGCCCAACATGCAAATTCCCGTGAACCATTGCTTCCACACTAAGTCGAAAACACTCCCTGGGTGAAATTAGGAATAGATTTTTTTGAACTGCAAGAAGGAAAGTATCTGGAGGTAATAGACTATTACTCCAAGTTTATAGAACTGATGAAATTATCGGATTTGAAGACATCAACAGTGATACCGGCGCTCAAGTTGATATTTGCAAGGCAAGGAATTCCGACAACAGTGGTAACAGATGGCGGACCGCCATTTAACTTAAAGAATTTCTAAGATTTTATGTCAGACTGGAAGATTCATCACACAAAAACGAGTGCAAGATATGCACAGTCCAATGGACAGGTCGAAAGAGCGGTACAGACTGCCAAGAAGACCCTTCGCAAGGTAATAAAAGACACCAAAGATCCTTACTTAGCGTTCTTAACATGGAGAACACCTATTCCAAGAACTAAGGAAACCCCATCACAGTTACTCATCACACTCTACTACCAGCATACCAGAAGCCCAAAGCGAATACAAAGCCAACTCAATGGAAAAAGAACGAAGAAGAGAAAATAACGGCTGGAGAAGAGCAACCATTACAAAGAAAAGAAAAACAATCCTACGAGCTTAGGACATGGGAAGGAACGAACATCATTCGAAATCGAATCCATCTCAGAAAGTGCTATGAGGAGGAAATTCAGGCAAGAGACGACAAGTTTGCTGGCATAGAATGGGAAGACAATACAAGCGAGCCCACAAGGAGAAATGGAGAACATGTCAGAGCAAGGCATCCGCCAGCCCACATGCCAGTGAACCCGGAAACCCAACAAATGATGACATCAAGAGGCCGGCTGATAAGAAGACCTGAAAGGCTGATTGACTATGTTTGTGATGAACTGAACCAGTCATAAACTTTCTTGTTGTTTCATTTTTTTATTAAAAAAGAAAACGTGTTGTATGCGTGTAGAAATCAGTGGTCGCATCTC
>JAHWFP010136828.1:0-15127 GCA_023313725.1 Lithobius niger | reverse complement strand
TACATTGACAAGATGTGCACAGCAAGTCATCGAAGCTGAGTCGAGCTCATTTAATAGTTTTCAAATTTGCAAATTGGAATTAAAATACAAAGTTTTCAAATTTAATGGGTTTGCTTTCGCCAATTTACATCCCCCATCATGATACTTTGACAGTGTATGAAAATAAGTACATACATAATGCCTATGTGTTGACTCATTTTCAGTTCCTCCAATGGGGACTTGCCGCCAGGAGTGCGCAGGATACAACATTGGTTGTCCTCCCGGCTACGTATGTTGCAGGACTGGATGTGGTCATATTTGCCAGACAAACAGTAAGTTAATACTCCCAACACACAACTTCGAGGCTACGGGAAATTGGAAATTTGAAAATTGTTTACTGCGCAATTTTCAAGTATTAGCACAGTTAGCAGGCAATGCTTACTAGAATTCGTTTGTGCACGAGAATTTTCAGAAAAAGGATATGAACAGCAGGAGAGTATAATAATTTTTTTAATTGTTTTTTTTTTTTTTTTTTTTTTGCTTTTAAAGGAGCACAAACCCAAATTGTTGTCTGCTCCACGACGATGAAAGGGGCTTAACAATAGCAGAGGGTCTAACAACGGTCGAAGTGTTACAATGTTATTAGCACGGCCGGCAGGATATTGATGTTGATTTGTACTATGACCCGGAAAATCCCCATAGGTAATAAAAACTGAAAACTTACAAACTGAGAACAATTAAATACTATAGTTAAAAAATATTTTTAATTTAAATAATCAAATGTACAATGGAGAAAATTTCATCTAAGTGTTGTACTTTAAGAATAATTTAAGAATAATGTCAGAGGGACTAAACATTACGCACTTCAGACGCCAATAACCATCCGACCCTGATTAGAAACCCAGGAGATGATTTAAGACATCAGTGAGCAACGTAAATGTCATGTGAAAAAATTTCATCTGTTTAAGTGCTGTTGTGCTTTACGAATAAAATTATTCTTGAAGTACAACAACACTTGATGAAATGTTCGCCATTGTACATTTGACTATTTAAATTAAAAATATTTTTTTATACTACAGTATGTAATTGTTCTCAGTTTGTAAGTTTTCAGTCTTTATTACCTATGGGGTTTTTCAGGGTCATAATAAAAATCAACATCAATATCCTGCCGGCCGTGCTAATAACATTGTAACATTTCGACCGTTGTTAGACCCTCTGCTATTTTTAGCCCTCTTATTGTCCCTCTCATCGTCGTGGATAACAATGAGTTTGTGCTCCTTTAAAAGCAAAAAAAAAAAAAAAAAATTAAAAAAATGTGTTATCCTCTCCTGCTGTTCATATCCTTTTTCAGAAAATTCGCGTGCACAAACGAACTCTAGTAAGCACTGCCTGCCAACTACTGTGCTAATACTTGAAAATTGCGCAGTAAACAATTTTCAAATTTCCAATTTCCCGTAGCCTTGAAGTTGTGTGTTGGGAGTATTAACTTACTGTTTGTCTGGCAAATATGACCACATCCAGTCCTGCAACATACGTAGCCGGGAGGACAACCAATGTTGTATCCTGCGCACTCCTGGCGGCAAGTTCCCATTGGAGGAACTGAAAATGAGTCAACACATAGTCATTATCTATTTACTTATTTTCACACACTGTCAAAGTATCATGATGGGGGATGTAAGTTGGCGAAAGCAGACCCATTCAATTTGAAAACTTTGTATTTTTATTCCAATTTGCAAATTTGAAAACTATTAAATGAGCTCGACTCAGCTTCGATGACTTGCTGTGCACATCTTGTCAATGTAATTATTCTGGCATTGGGTTGCCGTTATCAGTCCACATATTGAACCAAAAATTCGTTCTGCAACGCTCAGCACCTGCATTGCAGGAATAATTTTGGTTGAGGTAAGCACCAGAGGTAGCATAGTGACCGAAATATTTGTTTTGGCATGTAAATTAAAATTATGTTTTGCGCAAGTTATCGGAGCTGCATCGGCCTCTCTGCCCCGTTAATAGAAAATTTCGTATTAAAAAAAACGGGGAATCCGACATTTCGACTTCATTTGCAGCGATGTTTATAGTAAATTGAATCCACCCAAAACCAAAACTGGTATAAGAGAAGCCGCCAAGTTTCTCAAAAGGGTCGGCCATTAAAAGTAGTGATATCATTCACCAGCGGTAGCAATCTTCAATTTTTCATTTAACGTCCAAAGTATTATTCGGTGCGATTAACTTGACTAATAGGATTAACCTTGGCGGCCTTTCCCTGGTTGAATGATATCACTACTTTGAAAGGCCGACCTTTTTTGGAAACTTGGCGGCTGCTCTTATACCAGTTTTGGTTTTGGGTAGGTATCACAACTTCATAGGCCTGTGAATACGGCTTCTCGTAAATTGAATAAGTGTACTGGTGAGATGGAGTGTCGGACACCTTGGTTTCCTCACTCTATTTTCTCTTCGAAGCAACTATTTTGTGAGAAAATTTACAATTTTTAGCTAGAAATACTTAGAACACAATTAAATTAGGTTGAATGAGGAAGATACCTACTATCAATTTCGTTATCAGCTACATCACTCTTGACCTACAACAAAATGAAAAGTGTAGCCCTTAGATGAGTTACAAATAATTTCTGTAAAAATGTATTTATTACTAATTTCTGAAGTCTAGCTCCCTCCTTATTACCTATTTCACAAATAAACGTCATGATTCTTGTAAAAAAAATTAAGAAATGCCAGATGATCCACAAAGTCCATGCTCCTTAATAAATGAATCAATCAATCAATCACAAATGCTCTTTGTTTGTTTCTACCTCTTGTAGTCTTTTTTGCCAATGAATCCTTCAGAAAAGAAAGAAGGAAACTTGACACTTGATTATGGAAAAAACTTATTTCGTTGTGACGTGACCAGGATTGTATGTACAATGTCTTAAATACTTAAACTTTAAGGGTAAAATAACAAGGTTAACAATTAGGTTAACAGATGTGGTAGTACACACATATCATCCTTTATTACATTACAGGAATGATGTCACATCCGTGGTTAGCAGTGAGGCTAATTATAGCGCCACCTAGACAATGGGGCAATAGGTAATAAACACCACATTGTTGGTATACACTATACGTGTGACTGCCATGCTGTTGGTCTCAGTTTCGTCGAGCACAGAGTGCGAATTGTGTGCGATCTCTGTTGCGTTGGATGAGATTCTTGATTCTTGATCTTCCTGTGGCATCAGTTTACTCAGACTCCATGTCGACGATTGCTATTCTGCGACTAGCTCTGGTGGTGATAGATCTTGTAGACCCTCTGGTTCTTACAATTTTCAAGAAGCTTTGGGCGGCCCTCCAACGTGGTGTGGTAACTCTACAGTGGGTTCGCGGCCATGCAGGTCTTGTTGGTAATGAACAGGCGGATGGCCTGGCAAAACAGGCTGTGCATGCACTCAGAGGGTAGCATCCTCGGTGTTGTTTTGTCCCCGAAGTCAAGGCGGCCATTGATTGCGGCCTGGTTCTTTGAACAGTGGTCTGATGAGTGGTGTGCCGCTTCTACTGGGCGTAGCTTATATGGTCTGCAACCTGTTTGCAGCCGGTACTCTATTTTGGATTCCTTCGTACGACTTGACGCGGCGACCTTGTCGCGTCTGCGCACGGGGCATTCCCTTTTACGATCTCACCAGTACCGTTTAGGGTGGGTGGATTCCCCTATGTGCCCTATCTGTCTGGTGGAGCTCACATGCGAACACCTTCTACTCGTGTGCTCTGCCTTCAGACGACAGAGGGGTACCCTCGGTCCAGTCCTGCAGGCAAATCCCTTGGTGTCTCATCTCCTCTCGACTTCTGAGGGGCGGACTGCTCTGAGCAGACTTAAGGCGATAGTGCGGTATGTGCGAGCGACGGGTATGAGGCTTTGAGTGTTCACAAGTGGCATTAGGCTGTCTCCTTCCTCCCTCCCTAGTCTTGTGACGCCTTGATGAACAAGTGTCGCTCTCTGTAATGCTGTAGTGCTGTTCTGCTGTGGTCTAGATTGTGGGTTTGTAAGGTTGTAAGTTTGTAACGGTTTGTAAAAGTTTATGGGGTTAGTTGTTGTAATGGGGCGCGTGGCTGCGGGCCAAGACCTCTAATAAACAAATCAAATCAAATCACTGCCATGCTGGCAGTTGCAGTGATTGTAAACGTTTGGCCAATCGCTTACAAATTATTGTTGTTAGTCAATGTTAGAGGAAACGGGGGAGGGTGGGGGGCAACTTGATAGGGCTCTGTCTTTCAAAATTGCGTCAAGAAAAATGATTTTAAAAAATGTATCTCAAGAACTGATCTAAATAACATTCTACACAAAACGTGTTCCCATCATTTTTTTTCGTAGTGCCAACGGTAAAGCAGTAAAATTCAGAATAAAACTATTACCATGGACTTATATACTATCACACTACGTGTAATAAGTCCACTATAAGTCCATGCTATTACCATGGCCTTTTATGCAAACCTGTTGCAGGCAGCATGATAACCTTCAAGTCTGTAACGTTTGATCTAGGCCTACCATAGATAAACGAATGAGGTGTGAGTGCTCGATAGACGCGGTTAATACATTTCGAATTTATTCAATCGCATTGATACGTCTATATTAGGTCAAAATAGAGGTCGACAGACTTTCGGTTTCGACACCAAAACTGTCAAAGTTTTGGTTTCGGTTTCGGTTCTGGCTTTGGCCAAAAATTATAGGTCGGTTTCAGTTTCGGCCGAAACCGAATAACTAGTTTCAGTTATGGTTTCGGTTTCGGTGAATCCTATGCTGCAGTTTCGGTAAAACCGAAACCAATTCCTCTCCTGGCAATAGCCAATTTCTGCGTAGTCTAACTAGGCCCAGGGGCACCGACATCCAGATCCTGCTTTATTCTGCCATGCCCATCAATTATAAAACACTAGCGGAGTCGCTTGCTTCGCTCGCTAATTCCGCGCCGTCTCGCTCCCCTCCCCCCGCCCCCCGGTGCGGTCCCCCCCCCCCCCTCATTTAATTTGCCGTTCGGTCGGTAGATGGCATCGTATGTTCGCGCTGCTGGCCGTTGCGTTCCGGGTGCAGCTAGTATCTCAGCAGGCCTTGGCTGCTACTCTTATAATTTGCCGTTCCATCGGTAGATGGCAGAGATGGCATCGTATGTCCTGCTTGTTGCTGCTGCTGCGCTGTAGATGGAAACGGCTGCGTTGCGGATCTTGTGTAATTATATATATAGATTTTTTTCAATCCATATTTAATCATATTTATAATGTCATCGTTGCACTGCAGGGAATTTATGCTTTAATTGTCTTTATTTACGTTTTGAAGCAAGGGTTATACTCATTGAATCAAACTCTTTTCTGGTGCTCTGGATCTCCCATACTGACACGAGTTAATCGTTTTAAAATTAAAATAAAAAACTATAGCAAGCAGGAACAAAATGCAAACGAAAGTCATGAATTATTTACGCAAGCTTGACATTTTTTAGGAGGGTGAAGGTCGCGCGTGGATTTGCTCAGCTTAGCAGCAGAAAAGAGGTAAACCGGTCTCTGCCTCCCAGTCTAGTCTACGCCTGTGAAAAACCATACACTCATGATTTAATGATTTTATCCTTACTTTTTGTCTAATTATTAAAGTGATATTATTAATGTTAGGTTTTGGTTCGAGTTCCGGTGGTGGTTTCGGTTTCGGCCGAAACTGAATTGCCAGTTTCGGTAAGGATTTCGGCTTCGGCTGAAACCAACGGTTCTGGTTTCGGCCGAAAGTGAAAAACTTGGTTTTGGTCGACCACTAGGTCAAAATTGAAAGACTCAAACGTAATACGATGTATCATGATCTGAATTCATAAAAAAAAAAAAACAGTTTGCACAACGAAACGCTAACAAAAGGCCAGTAGCAATGTCAACCATTGGCAGAAAAACATGCTACATTCCAATTTTGATTTCACATAATTATGGAACTACCAAGTAATATCTTTTTGCAGGTTTCTTTATGTGTTTGTGGATTGGATTATGCATGTCTAAAGTAAACTAAAGTTACCAAATGCAAATATTTAGACATTACCAAGGTTGATAATTAGAAATCTTTGAAACACATTGGGACCATTGCGAATAAAATTTGAAGAAGTGTTCCGTTATAGCATGAATTGAAAAATATCCTGCAAGCTCAGATTTCTTTTCCTTCGCAGTCTACCCTCTAAGTTGGCTCCCTCCTGGTGTCCAAAAGGTCAACCAGCTGTATCTTGTGCTATTTAGAAGATAGAATGTGGATGACCTTGAATGCTGCTTTCAAGGTCATTGCAGATGTTTTCATTGGCTTCGCCATACATGACTTACATTACAAATATGTCTTCAGACTCGAGCAAATGCATGTAGGACCATTCCATCGCCAGTTATTTGCGTGTAACTAGAATTTTACCACTCTCCGTATAATACGTTTAGATAGTTGGGATGAGATGCCCACAGCACAATTACTTAAGTGGGTGATTTATACCGCATACTTATATATACTGCACACTTATAGCGCACACTTCTGTTGATGTGATATAATAACTAAAGTTTCAAGGTCAATTCTTGCTCTTTCTTGCGCTCCTACAATATCTAGACACACGCTAGTGTGTCGCGCCAAGTTAGGCAACAAATATCACAACAAACATTACATTAATTCAATTGTCGAGGTTGTAAACCATTGCAGCGCGACACCATTGCGTCAGGGTCTTATATCTTGAAGCATAGTTGGCACATTTTAGATACTTGTGGAAAAATAATAATGCGGTACAAAAGCTTAAATTGTGTTGAAATCGAGAGCAATGACCCACCTGACAAAAACTAACTCGTGTTTGAATGCCAGCTATGTTGCTTTCAATGCAAAATCTGCCCCTCAATAACGTTGAAAATGTGTTACTAAGCTAGTCCGCTCATCCCCATGTTAAATCCCATAGGGTGATTATTCATCGATTCCCAGATAACGGGAAGGCTTCCTTCCAGCTATGAAATTGGACGACTGGGTGCACTACAATACGAACTGCGTACCTTTTATGGTTTGGAGCCTTGGGGCGTAACAGGGATGGCGTGGGAGGACGCGTAAATACGAAAATATTGTTATAACCATTGTTAGTATTGTCGGCATCGTCTCTCATTGGACGGCCAAAGTTCCGACAATGAGAACGTGTGTACTGACGTGCGTGCTTAGACGTGCGTGCGTGCTTAGTGTATCACGATAAATCTAAACAACGTTGCAAAGAAATTTTATTCATGTCCAATTCACCAAGTGTAAAAACAAGACAAAATAAACAAAGCCAAAAACTGGTGAAGAGGCCACCAAGTTGAGAGTGGTTCGGCCCTTCAAAGGAGTGATAGCAACACACCAAAACTAACTAAATACAACAAATTACAACAAAATCAAAACCAAACCAAAAGCCAATAAAGAGGTGACTAAGTTGAGAATGGTTCGGCCTATAGGCAAAAGGTAGTAGCAAATTGTTGAAAACCAATTTCTTGTTGACGTGGCACTTTATTACTCATCTGCACGGTAGTGGAGTTGAGTCAATACACAATTTTAAAAAAAGGAGTGATAACATATCAAAAACCAAAACTGGTAAAAGGGGCCGCCAAGTTCCGAATGGTTCGGCCCTTCAAAGGAGTGACATCAACACACCAAAACATTCGCCAACTTAATCGCACCAAATAATACTTTGGACGTAAATGAAAACTTGAACATTGCTACCAAAAGTAGCAATGTTCTAGTTTTCATTTAACCTTCGAATTATTAAGCGGTGCGATTAACTTGGCGAATGTTTTGGTGTGTTGATATCACTCCTTTGAAGGGCCGAACCATTCGGAACTTGGCGGCCCCTTTTACCAGTTTTGGTTTTTGATATGATCCGTATTACTGGAACTGCGTTTCTCTGCCTCTGGCAAAATCCCAATTTCTTTTAGATTAAGCACATATTTGACCCAGCTCTTACTTGATATCAAATGAAACAATGAAATGTACCATCGTCGTTATTTATGATGGCCGCTATTTCGAAATTATGCTTACTATCGTCCGATTTCCTTCAAATTGGAAACGGAGACGAAATAGTTGATTCAAAGTGAAACAGTGTACGTACGATCATCTACATGGCCTCCAAGCCCAAATCCAACGACATTTCATGACGAACCAAACAACAGCAAGGCCTAACTCCCCCCCCCCCCCCCGCCGCCCCACCGACTGCATTACTTCGCACCAACATCTACTCTTAAAAATGAGAAAATCTCGTGCAACCCTAATGATCCCAAAGAATATGTTCTTCCAAAGTTTTCTCAAAGCTGCACTAGAAGACCGTTCATAAATCGAAGGGGGGGGGGGGGGAGGGAATAAGGTTGTTCACCAAACGTGTTACCATCTGTTATGAGGGGGGGGGGGGGGGTATGGCAACATGCTACGTGACAAACCAACTTTCGCAAATTTATTTTTCGCTTATTTCTTTTTAACTATATTATGTAAATTCGTTTAGCTAAATTATTTTTCTGACTTCTGTTTTTAAAGGCTTAATTTTTTTTCACTTATGTATGGTATACTATGTACAGCTTATAAAAACGATTTCATAAAAAAATATACAGTTTTTTTTTAGGGGGGTGCTAGAGAAATTGTTATGTAATTTCCACAGCTCCTCGTACGTCGCTTCACCAAAAGTGTGCATTAAATCACTTATACCGGCCCATTGTTGCAAAATCTATGCTATAACCATTACTTATCGCGCTTGGTGTCAAAACGGAAAAAAACAGGCAATTCAGCCACATTGAGAATAAGAGCGGCGCCCTCCATTGAAAACGCTATTTCTTCCGTAAGAAGACCAAACACCAGGGGCTCCAAGGAAGAGGGAGCAGGGATGGGGATATTTTAGACCACACAATGGGGGGAATGTGAGGGGGCGGGGGAAGGGGCTGCAGGAGGAGACTGGGTACCGGAGAATCTGAGGCAGCAGGCGGGAATCTGACCACACAATCGGGGAATGTTTGGCGGGGGAGGTCATGGGGGTTTGGGGAGGATGGGGACAGTTAGTGGCCCCTTTCAATTCATACTGCCCAGTAAAGTATTTCGCTCGCGTATGCGGGAACCAGCTAGAACGGTGTAACAGCTATAATTATATTGTAAAGGCTGGCCGTCGAAAAAAACTTCGTTTTGCCAACAAGCAAATTTTTTTTTTCTTGAGCGCACCTCAAAACGCAGAAAGACCTCGGTCTTAGAACCTCCACCATTTTCTCGATAATGGACAGAAACGGCCAAACTCTTCACCATTGAATAGCCTGGAACAATATCTACCTCTTGAGGAAGCCCGAATTTGAAAATTCCATTTAGAAGTTTTACAATCGACAGTTGAAACACTCACGAAACCAACGGCAGCGCTCATCATTTCCGGCCGCCATTATTGTAACTCAATGTATATTTACTATTTATTTTCACTATTCCTTTAGGGCAAAAAGCCTACAAACACTAGCTTAGTTGTGAATTAGGAGGGGCTGCCTTTGGTACATAACTTCACATACATGTGGATGAAGACAACCATTTTAAGTGTGATATTTTTTATTATGTTGAACAGCTGCAACTTCTATGAAAAATTTCCACAACGATCGTTACCTGTCTTATAAAGTTAAACATCCAAATTAACTTAATGCGTTATAGCAGTTAACTAAGTTAGTTTATTTAATCTTTTTATATATTCTTTTGCCCCCAGAAACGCTACCATTAGTCCGAAATAATTCGACATCGGCATTCTTACGGACACGAATTTTTGTGTATATAATTTTGCTTTAGTTCTCCTCAAAACTCTGACTGTGACCATCCGAATGTTGCCAGTTGTCCTTCTATTAAAACCAAAGAAACTTATAAAGATCTGTTCCCAAAGCAACCAAAAGTCAAACTGTGCATAAAACTCCGTCCCCCCCCCCAACCTAGTTGGGGTGTGTAACACTGCAGTTTACAGTTAAAGCTTGTTAAATTTAATAGTAATGCTTTATGCATTACCCAAGCCAAAGTACTAAGCTTTAACAAGAGCCATTTCACAGAGCAATCATGTAAATATTCATTCCATAGTCAATATTTTAAGGTAAAGGTCTTTTCCCAAAGTTCACTTGAGTTAAACTCAATTTGGCCTATCTTTACATGTCCCTACTCCTTCAAACGGCTCTGCACCCAAAGCCTTTTCCAAACCGACTTTTCCATTGTTCTCCTGGCCCTCCACCAATCAGACCCCCGCAGCTATCCTCGACGTCCGCGCTTTCCAGCATAAAAAGCCCCAACAGGTCAGCTCAGTCAGACAGCTCACAGATCTCTCAAGCTAGAAGGGTCACGCCAGTCGGGAGTGGAGACGTCACGTCCAAGGATGCCATGCCGGGAAAAATGGTAGTGGCTCGTTTGTTTATAGTAGCTTTTGAAAATTTAATTTAGGACCCCCCCAAGTCTACATTCTTAGTTTAAAAGTTCAAGCATAACTTCTAGGTTAGAGAAATTATGGGTGGTGACGCCATTATCGGCATTTTTGGTCCCCCACCCCCATAACGTCAGAGTGGTTCTCTTACTAAAAACCAAAACTTTTTCTTGTTTGCCTTAAATGTAACTTTAATCCAAATACGGATGGTTTGATCTTTGTGTGAGATTCACTGGAACTTTCACTTCAGACGGACTTTATAATCAAGCCGAGGCTTTTATAATTTGACGAGTTGACTTATCAACAGCAACTCTGGGAGGTCTGATCCTTTGTTTAATCACTTAGAAACAGTGAAACGGTTGATCTTCATGCGTGATTGAAACATACTGTTTGATATACTGCAACCACCGGAGGCTGTTCAGTCTTGCGGGTGACTCAAGTGAGCACTCAGTATTACTTTTTCTACTTGAAAATTTGATTGTTTATTCAAAACAACTGTTGTCGTTTTGTCTGATCGTGTGAATTACTAAATTGTAAATTCAAACTTATTTGCTTTTCTCAACGTTGTCAAAAGCTGTTCTAGTGAACATATTTGTAAATTGTATTTTTTCCAATTGTTAACTGCTTTATTAAAACCAGGAGTTTTAAACTTCAGTTCGTTCATTAGTCGATTAATTGTGTGAGTGTAAAATAAATATGTAGCCCATTTTTAGTTTAGCCTCCGTTGAACAATTAAATTCCACCGTTGATGGCAGTGAATACCATCAGTATTAAGGTTAGGCCCCTTTAAGTAGGACCCGACGCTCCATCCCCCATTCTGGGACTGTAGCCCATGCTGTGCTTATGCCGTAAAAGTCGATATCATCACCGCAAAACCTTAAACTGAAACTCCGTGTCAACCAAGGAAACCGGGGGCGTTACAAACACCTCAGCCGTCGTAGCGTCCGCCTTACAATATTAGAAAACAACAAGCGGCTGCAATGACTACCTAGTTGCAACCGGTCTTCTGTATACTTCTGTCCCGTCTCATATATGTTGAGGCACGCACTGCAACATTGATCTATATTATATAATCTAAAAGCAGTAACCATCACAATTGCCGATTAAAAATCTGTTAACTTTTAGGCCCATTTTTCATTTAACGTCCAAAGTATTATTCGATGCATTTAATTTTGGCTAATAGTATTAACCTTAGCGGCCTTTCCCTGGTGGAATGATATCACTACTTTCACCTGCTGATCCTTTTTGGAAACTTGCTCTGACACCAGTTTTGGTTTTGGGTTCATATCACAACTTTCACAGGGCTGTGAATGTACAAAAGGTCATACAGTCTTACCGTTACCTCAACTTTTTTCTGCAGGAATGTTTGTCTATAAATTTTTTCACATTCATAATTTTCACATTTGCAATTGCCCAATTAGCCCTTATTGACATGATTTGGTTTGTTGAATGTCCGTGTTTCACATGCTTGAGTTTGTTTAATTCCATTTTTGGGGCACACTGGCTAACAAACGTTGATTTTCGTTCGCTTCGCTCAGTCAATCATCGCATCCCTCTTCAGTTGCTCCTCCCGACGGTAATGTTAATTACGCAATGAAGGAATTGCTCACTCAATCACAATGAGTCTCATCTACTTGGCCGATCGTCTACTTGGTGGCATCACACTAGCATGTGTCTAGATTAACCAGTAAACTTAGTGTATTCTAAAACATACTTCTTAAAAACATAATTATTTTTTTTCCTACTGGATTTGACACTGTCCTCACATCTGCACATATTTCCAACTCTTCTTGCAATGAAAGACTCCCAGTCTCTTAGTGGGATTTATTGTGTTTATGAACCGGAACAACAATATTATTCTGGGCCCTGGCCCTAAGCCACACGCCCCGTAACTAAACTAAAGACTATGAAACTATACAACAGCGATAACAACAACTCACAGGTAATGTATAATTTATTTAGAGCCGTGACCGAAAGCCACGCGCTATGCGTCAAAAGCTATCTTACCTATGCTAAGCCTAAAACCATATGCCGGATATAAACAAAACACCCAGTTTCCAATTACACCTGATCACTTCCTCATACAGAAAATCCAACGTCACCACCTTGCACAAGGACACCTGTTATCCCAGCTACCACTGCACCTAATGGGTACTGCATGAACGTCTTACGAACATTAATTGCACTTGTGCCACTGAATTCCACCGAAACTTTCATAAGAAGCACACTTCTACGCCTGGCCTGGCCTGACGGCCTCTTTACAGCAACAATGTGTTCTGACATTTAAGTGCTGAAACGCTGTGCGTGTTGCATTCAAGTACGTTATAATAGACTGTTGGAGGACAATACGATAAATGGTTACAACAATAATTTTGCAACTGAAGCAAGTAGTGTGCATTAAAGACTGTCCTTGTGAGGATACACAGAGGAAAGAAAGAAAAGACAACTGCTCCGACTGGGACTCGAACCCAGGACTTCCCGTTTACTAGCCGGGCGCTCTAACCACTGCGCTACCGGGACGGGTACTGGCTACAGGCTCCAGCCGAGCTAAGTAGCTCTTCAATCTTTCTCAGTGGTGACCTAAAGATCACAAACATACATACAAGGAGGGAAAGCAACATTGCTTCTTGGCCTCTACACTAGAAAAACTTCTTTCTTTATTTAATAATAATAAGATTTCTTTCTTTATTTAATAATTTTGCATTTACGCGCCTCGTCAGTGCCACGTGCTTCTAGCTGCAGCCCCTATTTTAGAAAAAAGGACTTCCCCGTACTACTCTTTACCTGTGTGCCAAAACTTACAATGCGAACTTTTCCTAACGAGCTGTAGACGTGACTTTATACCCTTTGAGAATTAACATGGGAACCCTGTCCTTAGCTACCCATAACACAAATCATTGTTATTGAGGGAACTTTTTCTCCATAATGGGCACGTTCTCACATTTTAATGTTGAAGTTTTCTTCGTTACGTAGACTCAACACTCCTGATTCCAACGATTTGCAAAGATTTCTATCGCATGGGGAAATTTACACCAGCAGGCTGTAATCAGGTAGAAGCTCGTTACAGTTAAAAGACACAGTCTGCTAGTGAGCCGTTTTTTTTTTTTTTTTTTTTTTTTACATCTGACAACAATTAAGCTCTGGCAACAATTAAACATCTACTTGGCGGCGGCACACTAGCCTGTGTTTAGATATAGATACCAGTTATTTGGTTTGGGTCAGATTAAGCAAACTCAAAATGGTAAAATAAAATAAAATAAAATAAATTAAAATAAAAAACATGCATTCTGATACGTCATATTCTGAACTGACAGATTAAAGTGGCACTATCACCGATTGAAAACCGTTTGCAAACACCCTGGTGCCATCTAGCGGCAGTGATATTGTTAAGCTGTACATCTTGCTCCCAGGTGCACGAAGACATACCAAATTATCACTCAATTATTAAGAAGGCTCGTGGCTTGTTTGTTTCATAAAAAGAAATGACATTGCGCATTCCTTCACTTGATGCAAGCAAGTGCTAGATGTTACTAGATATGCTAGATGTTGCTAAGTTCTGCAGACTTTCAATCAGTGATAGTGCCACTTTAATGATAAAACAGGTACTTACAGTGAAAGTAATAAAAAGCATTACTTACGGCATATATACTTAACAAGAGTGCCAAACTAACGGCAGCTGCAGTAGAATCCATATTTCTTTGCAGCTTTTCTTATCATTTGCTAGCAGGAAGAGACCGTCTTTGACTCGGCTGTTTCCTTTCTCTTTTTCCGGCAATTGAATTTCCGGCAATTGAAATACTATAGTGCCTGAAAAAGCGCTAAATAAAATGGAGTCGAATGAATACATACTCATGCAAACCAAAAATATTGTTGGTTTCATAAGTACCTGCTTTAATAAACGACGCAGGGGTGCAGTCGCATTGTGGTAGTGGAGATTAAAAGGGGATTGCCACCAAATGAAAGTGCAGCTGGGAGCAAGCTATAAAGATTAACGATACCAGTGTCACTAGATGGCGCCTCGGAAAAATACAAAAAAAGTCTCCTGACGCCATATAGAGATTCTAATATCGTTAATCTTTATAGCTTGTTTCGGGGCGCCGGAATTGTATCGACACGGAGTTACGTTAACTCTGGATTTTTTTAAAATTCTGACCCCTGTGTTGGATCCGGAATTACAGTAACTCCGGATTCATGATTTGCTTTAAAAGTGCCTGAAATAATCCGGAATTAGGGTAAAACGGATTTACCGTAACTCCTGATTTTGTTGATGATTAAATGACGTCCCTGCATCGCTCGCGCTACTGCGCTCGCGGCGGCTATCTAGACACACGCTAATGTGTCGCCGCCAAGAATAGTAGATCATCCCATTGTAGACATCCGATTGTTAAAAATTGATTGTTAATGATAAAAAGGCGGCTCACTAGCAGACATGTGTCTGTTAACTGTAAGCAACTAAAAGCATATTTTGGCATGTTGAGGATAAATCCCAATGCGACAGAAATGTTTCAAATTGTGGAAAATGTAAGGGGAAGGGTCAGAGATTAAGAAAAACTAAAATTTAAAGGATGAGTGTCCACCAATCATAGAGAAAAAGATGCGTCAATAACGTTGTTTTTATGTTACTGACTAGCTAGCTAGAACTAGCTGACTAGCTAATAAGATTTTTCCCACGTTAAATCCCATAGACTTTTTGCTCATGGCTAGCGCAAAATTGCGAAGGCCTACGTACCTGAATTTTTGCACACGGATGC
>JAHWFP010136825.1:0-27486 GCA_023313725.1 Lithobius niger | reverse complement strand
AACTAAGACTAAGACTGAAATTGTGAGGTACTTTTTCTAACTTAGAGATGTTTAGGTAACACCAAAGAACATTTTCTATTCGAAATTGTAAGTGTGAATTTTATTTTGAAATTCGTTGCCGATAATTATTTTATGTAAAAATTAATTGTGTGCTGTCACTGAAAGCTATTTTGTAAAGACTAGTTGCCATGTCATTTTTCTTTCCCCTGTTTATTAAAACCGAGAGTAGTTTTAAACTCAGTTTGCTTCTAGAGATTTAATTTGCTAGTGTTTTATTTAACTAAAAACCGTTTTTATTTAAAGCCTAAGTTTAGCAATTAAACCACTCACCTGGTGGCAGTGAACCAAAACGATTAGATAGGACATAGACGCTCTGTTCCTAACCGTTCAGTAGTGACTGCTATGCTAGTTTATACTCCGCAAAAGTAAAAACGGCCACCCGAAGTACTTCTAAATATCCTGAGACCACACCAGATGTCGGTGCAGAACAGTAGGCACCTCAAGGACCTGTGATCACCGCTACATGAGTGCGAATTATCAGCAGATAATGGCGTTTTGAAGTAATGGACATTTTTCATAACATTAGTGCGCTTTCAAATCAAATAAAAAATACCCCGCTAAAATGTGTTGTCTGTATCCTGCGTATATGTGAGGTTAAGTACCCGAAGGCAGCCCCTCCTATTTCATAACTAAGCTAGTGTGTTTAGGTTTTTTTGCCTAGAAAGAAAACAATCGAAAAATAAATACATATGTACAAGGTTTCTTCAATAATGGCGGCCGTGAGTTACGAGCGCTGCGGCAGTTTGGAGCGCTTTTCAAATGGATGCTGTTGAATGAAGAGAAGGAAATTTTAAGTTCTGTTCCCGTAGGATTGTAGCTCAAGTGTGTGGCTATTAAGGGTTGAAGAAATCGGCCGATTTGGTCCATTATTGGTGGAGTAATGCACGTTTTTTTAAGATCGAAGTCTTTTTGGCACTTGGGGGCGCTCAAGAAAAAAAAAATGTTCCCGGAGGTTTTTGATTTTTGGAATTCGCGTCTCCTGTCCAATCCGCTTGGAGTGGAGGATTTCACTACACCACCGGTGGTGGCAGCCTTAAAGACCAGGTAAAAATACTGGATAGCCTATTTTTTTTAGTTAGATAGGAAATTATCTTCACTCCCTCCGGGGTTGAGGCCCTGCTGTGCTGTTTTAAACCAAAATATTCACCAAAGTATTTTCTACGAAGCTGAAAGTCAACCATGAGTGCGGAAACGTTACAAGTCGTAGCGTCCGCCATACAGAGCCGATAAAAAAAAAATAGCTACTTTGCGCTTCACCGATAACTGTCCCAGTATTCTACGCATATTGATAATTCGGGTACTTATATCGAACAAATAGTGGCTCCTGCTAATCAGATAATCATTGTACAATCGGCGGAAGTTATTGGAATATTATTTAGTGTAATAGGTGTGGTATCAATTGTGAGTCCGTTCGCAAGCAACGTGGTCGTGCGTGTAGTACGGACGACCCCCGATATTTTTGTTAAATTCCCGGGTGTAATTCAAGACAATTCAAACTGTTTACTTAACTACAAATATCCTTTAGTAGTAGCAAGTGCACGCATACCGTAAATCGTGTACTAAACGCCCAGTTGGATCTAAAGCCCACCCCCCTAAAATGCTGTAAAGTCAAAATCATGAAATGATGGAGCTAACGCCCACCCCCTAAATCTTTGGTTTTTCTGTCACAAATTTAACTAAAATCATTATATTTCTCTCTCACATAAGCTACATAATTTTATTTTAATTACAGTAGTGCTTTTAACAATAATTAGGAGTATACCAGTGACTAGGCAATAACTGTGTCCTAAACGATCCTTGAGTACCTTTAACAGTAACCTGACATTAGGAAAATAACATGGATGACGTTATTTTCAGTCTGTTACATGACACGTGGCCCAAAAGGTTAATTTCTTCTCTTCAACATTATTTTCCTTGAATTCAGTCGTTTTCTAATCTCAAACTTAAAAGTTACGTTACAAAAACAGGACGGCATTACAAACGATATTCAGTTGAGTGGATCAGAATGGATCTCTAGATCGCGACAAGTTCACATTTAGGCAGAATCGTTTTGTCATCAATGGGCGGGGACTGTTACCACGTACGTCATCTATAAATAGAACGACGAAGTTTCATTCCTAAGCGATCACCGGACGAAAAAAATCGAAAGAAGCTGGGATTTTAGGGAAGGAGAAACACAGGGGGGGGGGGAATAACAGTTTCTTACGTAAATGTGAAAGTTCTTTGTTATTTAACCTTTATGCTTTATTGCTTTGCTGAAGACTGTTGGACGCGGGCGCTCTGCTCATCGACAAATGCAGCGGATGGTTGCCATGCCAACAAAGCTGTGCAGCAAAGCCCAACAATGAACATGTAACGCTGTTCTAATTTGCCGTCAGATTTTTCCCTTTTTACTACTAGTAAAGCACATTTCATGGGATAAAGAATAGCTGAAGTTCTAGCCTATTGATTCTACTTGAATTTCTTTCTTATTGGAATTTTTTTATCTGCAGTAATTTCGTCGGTATTCGTTCTCAAACGCTGAACGGCAGTGTTCTTCCAACTCATTCACATTGTAAATCGCCAGCATTCTCGGCTCACTTTTACTACAGCGCCATCAGTAAGTAAGTTTTCCAAACCGTGCAAAATGGAAGTTAGCCAACTATTACCGAACAGACCATGCCCTGATTGCTTAGGAATGAAGCTTCGTCGTTCTATCCATAGATGGCGTACGTGGTAACAGTCCCCGCCCATTGATGACGAAACTACTCTGCCTGCATGTGAACTTGTCGTGACCGGATCTCTAAACACAAGGTCATCAATCGTAGCTCTGCAGTAAATAATGGCTTTGTCATATTGTATCCCTCAGCTCAAGTTTAAAATAAATATCAACATTATGTGTTATTAAATGGGAACAAATTAAATTCATGATATAAAATTATTGAAATTAGATATTCTCAAAATTAATTTGTTAATTTACTGCTGAACTGCTTAACAGCAGTTATCATGGATACCACCTTGGATATCGGCAGGGTGCACTAGCCGACTGGTTCCCGGTAAAAGTAATTGATAATTATAATTATAATTTTAAAAAGTGTACATTAGAATTTTTATTTTGCAAAATCGTGAAAGCTACATAAAATTCCTGTGTAACAAACTTTATTACTCAATAATAACGCAGTAATAATGTTTATGATATGCATTTAGATTACATATTCTTTGCCTACACAAGGCCTAACTGTTCTACCTTAACTAGAGGGAGAACAGTACTTAAGTTAGCAGTTGGTAACAAGTGATTTATTAAACAATCGTACAGGCTTAAATAACATTCCATTGATCACATGATATCATCTGATTGGTAGCTATCAACCGATAGCCGCAAGGTTAACAATAACAACCAATCATATTCAAGGCAACCACAAACCATGTTAGAACAGGCAATAACCAATATATACAAAAGGTGCACAACCAGCAAAAGGCTGGGGATAAACCAATCCCCCCCCCCCCAAAAAAAAAAATTTGACTCCAGTAAAAGACTGGAACGTTCAATTTTAATTTTACTTTCTGCCCAATTTTTACAATCTTTCATAAAGAAAAATCACACAGTCAATGTGCACTTATATTCTGATTTTATAAAGGTTTTTCGACCACTTAAATTTGCAAAAATTGATTTTTCAACTAACCATTAAACTTTGAAAAATATTTAATTTCTTTCAAAACATGGTACGACCTAAGATAACAATCGCACTATAACGATATTTTCTTGCAATCAACTCAGTTATTCACTTTATTAACAGCACAATGATTTAAAAGCATAAATTCAGACAAAATTCCAAGCATTTTTTCTAATTGTTGTTCGAGAAGATTCTGCCCTTAAATATTCTGCCTTTTTATCCAATAATTCCTTACGAATCGTTGCCGTCAGGATAGTTAATACCATGGGTACTTCTGACGACATCATTGCAGAATTCATCACCAAACTGCTATAGGTGTCACTCCCAACATACTTTTATACAATGAGAGTCGCTCTCTGCCCAGAGCGTCAGGCTTTTTTTTTCTCTTTAAATAGAAAAAAAATAGAAACATAAAACACTATACACAAGACAATAATAATAAATACAAATAAACAACAGTGCGTGCTTTAAATTTCTCTAAAAAAAGTCTGTTAATTCAAACTACGAGCAACTTTAACTAACACATGTTTCTATTGCTTAGAACATTTTAAAAACGAAGGCTCAATTGCGCTCACAAACAACTTGTTACAAACATAAAGTTGGATGCGACTCATCCACATTTAAAACCGCAACGTTAAGTTAGAATTAATTTAAAATGAGCACACAAATAACTATTACAAAATAGGTTACAACCTGTTATCCAAGCCAACCAAGTTAAATGTGTTACGAACACATGAACACACGAAACACATGAACACACGAAAACAAGCATTAGATCAATCTTCATAAATTCGCCAGCATTCAATAACAAGCCCAATTTAACAGGTTTTATCCTCTTGCGATCGCCACGACGTTTACCAATCGAAATTTCAGGGCTTAATTTCCGGTTTAAACGGGTTTTCACACTAACATCAGCTGTGCGTTCGGAAAGAGTAGGTTTTGCTTGAAAATCTTGTGAGCCAGATGTTACGTTCGGGACCGATTGGCCTTGACGATCGTTGAATTTTCGTCTAGACTCCGACCCGTTTGGCGCTATTAAGTCTCTTTCATCACTCAAACTATCTGCATTTTTCGATGGAGTTTTAAGTCTCTTACTAGCTGATTTTTTTACTGGCGGAGCACAATCTTTTTCCACTGAATTTTTTGGTGACGTGTGACTTCGTGATGCTACAGCAACGTCATTTCCCTCACTTGATGGCGTGACTCTCTTAAAAGGCAATAAACCTGGGCTCAAGCCATGATTGGACTGGTGGAAATGAACTGACTGCCTACGTTCTTTTCTACTTTGCATAACAGCAGCATTTGGAAATTGAGTGAAGTCTTAATTATTCATAGAGAAATCAACGCTGTCTGGAAACTGCAAGTTTTTGGCCACAGAACCATCATCGTTAATATCTTCATTAAGCAATCTTGCTCGAATTTGACTTATGTTGCGTCGAAGCGTTAACCCACTTGACGTGAGCACTTTACAGTTCTGATGGTCTAGAACTTCAAACAGAACAGCTTGCTGCCATCTATTTTTCGAAACGGTATAATCCCTTGTCCAAATTGGAGAGAATTCGGTAAATTTCTCACCTTTTCTGTGCGCAGCACCTTCGGTAATCTTATCTTGCTTAATGCGAATTTTTTGCTGAAGGTTCGGTTTCAACAAATCCAAGCTTATGCGTGATTCACGCCCAAACATTAATTTTGATGGTGTCTCACCCGTGACTGTGTTAGGACAACTACGGCTAGCTATATGGAACTCATTTAAGCACTGCTTAATACTTTTACCTTCTTTTCATGAGGTTTTAAAAGCCTTTTTTAATTCTCTAATATATATCTTGCCAAAACCATTTTGCTTAGGGTCATAGGGAGCCCTTGTTAGGTGACGAATCCCCCTACCCTTAACAAACATTTGGAACTGTTCAGAGGTCTATTGGGGGCCATTGTCTGTTACGAGTGCTAACATTTGCCTAAATTCGGCCATATAACGCTCAAATACTTCAAAAACCTTATCAGCTGTAGTTCTTTTCATAAACTCAACAACAGGAAATTTACTATGTGCGTCAACTATGACAATGAATGTTAACCTTTCAACCATGCCAAAGTCAAAATGGACTCTGTCCATTGGTTTGAGAGGGTACTCCCAAGAGTGTTTAGGACCTGCAGGTTTGTCACCTTTCTGTTCCTGACAGGCAACACAACGTTTAACTTTGCTCTCCAGGTCAGCATCTATTCCAGGCCACCAACATTTTCCCCTAGCCAAAGAATCTTAACAATGCCTAAATGTCCGGTATGAAGATCCTGAAGTACTCTCGCACGTAGATTTGTTGGCACTATAACACGCAAACCCCAAAACAGGGTATTACATTCTATAGAAATTTTGTTTTTCCTTATAAAGTAAGGTTTTAAGTTGGAATCTTCAGTTTTCTCAGGCCAACCGTGCTTTACATACTTCAGCACCCTAACAAGTACTGGATCTTTAATTATAGCCGTAACCAAGGTGTCATTGAGCACAGGCAAGGACTCCACAGATTGTGAATACAACACATTGTAAGGAATTTCTTCTTCCAAGTCCTCAGCCTTTGCTTTCAATGGCAATCTGTACAGCATATTAGGTGTTAAATTAAATTTACCAGGTACATGTTGCAACTCGTATGAATAACCATTGAGCTGTATGGCATTTCTCTGGACACGACTCGCAGCCATTTGGGGGATGCCATTTTTGGGGCCAAAAATCCATAAGAGTGCTTTATTATCTGTTTGCAACGTGAAATGGTTCGAATACGAATACTGGTGAAATTTCTTCACCCCCCCCCCCCCCCCCATGAAACCCCAAGGGCTTCCCTGTCAAACTGGGAATAGGCTTGCTCTGCTTTTGTTAACTTCCTTGACGCAAACGAAAAAGGCTTATCCTGCCCATTAGGAAGTGTATGAAGCAAACTCGCGCCCAATCCGACTGGACTCGCGTCAACTGCGAGTTTGAGCTTGTACTTAGGGTTGTAATGTATCAGAACATTAGACGTTTTAAACAACTCCTTAACTCTGGCCATGGCGGCATCACACTCAGGACCCCACAGCCATTTTTGTTTTGGACTTAACAACTTTGTGATGGGAGCCAATTCATGAGCTAAGTTAGGTAAATATTTCGCATATTGGTTGATGAAACCAAGGAAACTCTGAAGTTCAGGTATATTACGTGGGTTAGGGGCATCGGTTACTGCTTCAATCACCTCCGGTAAGTTTGTCAACCCCTCTGAATCGATTTTGTGTCCCAAGTAATTCAGTTCCGATTGAGCAATTCTACATTTCCCCAGACCAAGCCTGGCCCCAGAATTTTGTAAGGCTGACAACAGCTGATTAAGACTGTCGTCATGTTGTATTCCCTTACCACTCACCAAGATGTCATCATAAAATGGTTCACAATTTTGAATACCAGATGTTAAACTAACCATTAGACGCTGAAAAATTCCTGGACTGCTAACCAGGCCAAATGGGCATCTTAAAAACTTAAATAAACCCAAAGGCGTGTTAATAACTAGCGCTTCGTGTGATTCCGGGTCCAACTCCATCTGAAGGAACGCATCCTTAAGATTAATCAGACTGAATGTATCGCTTCCAGAGAGCCTGCCAAACAGTTCGGCAGCAGTGGGGACTGGGTAATGGTCTATTTCTAACTGTGGGTTAACAGTGGTTTTATAATCTCCCACAATACGAATTTCACCATTAGCCTTGTGCACAACCACTATAGGAGTGGCCCATTGGCTAGTGCTAACTGGCTCCAGTACTCCCAATGCTACCAGGCGTCTGATTTCAGCATCAACCTTATCTTTCAAAGCAAGCGGAACAGGTCTTACTTTCCTGTAAACAGGCACAGCACCAGGCTTAAGCTTTATTTTTGCTTGAAAATCTTTAAAACAACCCAACCCCGGTTTGAATAATTCAGGAAATTTTGACATTAGAGCTTCTGGTGTAATAGTTGCTCTATTGATTTCCATTGCTTCTTTTTGTTGAAGCCTTTTAATGTGCCTTAAAACCAAAGGATAAAACTGTTTAAGGTCAGAATCAAAAATAGCAAGCCCATCTTTGCCCATTAAAGGCACCTGCTCCTTCTTTGATATTAGATCCTGAACCTGTTCAGTCCTGTCACCTATCTTAACCTCAACTCTGATATAACCAAAAACCTTCTCAATTTGTCCCATCCACGATTTTACAAAGATGTTAGTTTGCAAAAGTTTACAATCACCAAAATAAGCTTTGTACCAACTAAAAGGCAATATGGTTGCATCACAACCACAGTCAGCCTCTAGTGGCAGTTTAATACCATTAATTGTACACTCGACCGTCCACTTCTCTACCTTTAACGAATTGATGGTCAAAACGTTATTTTCCAAGTAATCGTCCGATTCATTAGAGTTTTCGCGATCACTGGAACTCTCACTAGATCAATTCGTATCCGAATCCTCATCTTGTTGTACCATATGGGCTTTGTTATTCTTATAACCGTATCTGTGTTTTTTACCACTACTGTTTGGGCGCTGCTTGGTTTCTGTAGGTTTAGACGAATTAAACTTGTTGTTATACTGTTTAGATTTCTTACAAACTGCTGTTAAATGGCCCTTTTCGTGACAACGACCACAAGTGTAGTCTTTAAAACGACAGCGGTTTCTCTCATGACCCTTTAAGCCACAACAAAAACAAACCAAATCTCTAAAATAAACTGTTTAGACGAATGTTTACTTTTTTCTTTAGAGTGAGCTACAAAATTAACATTGCTAGATCCGGGTTTGAGCTCTAACTGGTTTAAATCTGCTGCTTCCAGTGAGAGCACATGCTCAACAGTAGCCTGCAAATCAAGCGTCTTCTTAATAAGTTCACGTTGTAAAATTGAACTGTTAACACCACCGACCACTCTATCTCTGATCATCTCTTCCTTAATTTTACCGACAGCGATGCTATCATAACCGCAATGCTTCGTTAGCTGTTTCAATGCATCAACGTATTCGACAATTGACTCATTAGGTTTTTGAGACCTTTTATTAAATCTCAATCTTTCAGAGATTGTACTAGGTGCTGGTTCCACTGAGGATTCAACAGCCGTAATTAAAGCATCATACGTGACAGTTTCAACAGTAAGAGGGTCAATGATTCTTACGATTTTTTGAAACGTAGAATCTCCAACACTAGCCAACAAAACATCACGCCTATCAGCATCCTTAATTTTTTTAGCCTTAAGGAAACATTTAAACCTCAAAATATACATGGACCAAGAATGTTTACTTGGTTCAAACTCCTGAAACAAACCATTTGGTTTTGCAGCCTCAGCTGCAGCTTCAGTATCACCTAGCATTTTGACTAAGCAAAGTACTAACTAAATCAAGATTTATCAGAAAGCCTTTTATCTAATAACTTAATTTGCACAAGTTAATACCCAAATTTATTATTGCGACATAATAACCTTTTAGGATTTTACAGCGATTTTATACTCAAGGTAGCGTTCAAATTTACAGCATACTCACAAATTATTTACTTGCATACTATTTTAAGCGGAATGAGATTGAGCAACTAACCATTAACTCATTAATTACAAGCAATTACTCATTAACTTCTTACACCAAAATCCAATGTAAATTTACTCACGAGACGTCTCCAGCTTCAATTTAACGTCAAATTAGTAAGCTTTCTAGTTCTGAAATCACTAGATTAAATCTTTAAACCTTCAAGATTCTTTTGTTGCAAAACAACACTGTGAGCACCAAGACCAAGCAGAGAAACAGACGGCCTAATGCCCACAACTAGTAATAAAGTTAACTGCTTTAAAACTAAAGGTTTTCTGCATATGGCACAATTCAAAGCATACACTAAATCCAGTCGCGATTTTTTCGACACACCTTACCAATGTAGTTTAATAGGAGATGTCGCAACGCGTCGCATTGACACAACTTTAACATCTAAGTAAGGAAATAGTAATTACAATGAATTATACAAAAATAAGCACAATAATTCCCGGCAGTAACCTACATTTAGCCGGAATTCACTAACACAGCCACAAATGAAACCAATTTGGAATTTTTTAGGTTTGTTCAAATCCATCCCCTAACGGGTGGCTACAATTATCTGCCAAAATAATTGAAATCCATCTTACCTCAAAACTTGGGCAGAAGCTTGAAGTTGTCAGAGGGACTTTTGAACATTACAGCATGAGGTAGGCATGGGTACCTAAACCCTCGTCGCCAATTGATATGTATTTAGATTACATATTCTTTGCCTACACAAGGCCTAACTGTTCTACCTTAACTAGAGGGAGAACAGTACTCAAGTTAGCAGTTGGTAACAAGTGATTTATTAAACAATTGTACAGGCTTAAATAACATTCCATTGATCACATATCATCTGATTGGTAGCTATCAACTGATAGCCACAAGGTTAACAATAACAACCAATCATATTCAAGGCAACCATAAACCATGTTAGAACAGGCAATAACCAATATATACAAAAGGTGCACAACCAGCAAAAGGCTGGGGATAAACCAGTTTAAACCTTACTTTGTTATACCACAAGACTCGTGCAGTTTTACTGGCAATTGTGCACCTTCCAGATAACTACTGAGTGCAATCGTTTGCTTTGTGAGTGAGCTGCACAGACTACTGCAATTCGAATTTATTGCATTTAAACATGTTTGAATTTAATTAAATTGATGTAAACTGCATCCCAAACACTTGCGACTGCTTATGATACAAGGAGCTATTAAAAAAAATAACTCTTGGCTGTGGTGATTGTTCCTAAGGTAAAGTGCTTCAAATTAGGCCTATGAAACTGGAGAACGATTTAGTTTCTTTAGCTAGGTTTACTTAAAACTTAACGAAATTTATTTACAATTTTTTTTTAATTTAATATTAAAGGATTTATATACTACACACTGTGGATGTTTAATGTAAACTCGTGTAGATGTTAAAAACGTGATAAAGAGAGTCAGTTTTACCATGGTGGGCAGATTTGTCTGGTTGATTCCGATAACGAACGAGAGGAGCCATCATTTTGTTTACAAATTTGCGGTTTAGCCAAATTAACTGCATAAGCCCATGGGCGTTTAATACGCGATTTACGGTAAATATCTTTTCGTATATTAGTGCATGCACTTGCAAATCATGGCATGCATAGCGCCAGTATTAATCTTTACTATTTGTAATCGAAACTAGTAAAGGTCAGCTGCGCGTGTAGAAACGCAATTGATAAACGTATCTCAATTGGCGTTATATAAGGTAAGCGTGCATAATCTCTAGATGCAACGTTGTCTACTAGAATACCTCAGTCGGTATAGACTTCCGTTCTCCTTTTCTCGCAAGGCAGAATTCCAAATTCTTTTACGATCACTTTCGATAGAAAAATAAAAAAAATAGTGTAACGGCGGACGCTACGACGACTGAGGTGCTTGTAACGCCCTCGACATCATTGGTTGACATGGAGTTTCAGTTTAAGGTTTTGCGGTGGTTATAACGACTTTTACGATATAAGCACAGTTTGGGCTACTGTCCCAGCATGGGGAATGAAGCGTCGGTGTCCTAATTAAAGGGGCCTAACCTTAACACTACTGGTATTTCACTTAGGGATGGGTCGGTAACCGAAACCGAATTTTCGGTTTTTACTGAAAACCGACACCGAAACCGATTCGGATTTTGTGTTGGTTTTTCGTACGGTGTTCGAAAATCAAAAAAATGATTTGTTGTTTTACATTTTTTTTAATAATTATAATTTTCTACGTATAAATGACAGCAAAGCTCCTAGCTATTAAAACGAAAATAGTAGAGGAAAATGGGTGCCACAGCTATACTCACGGTCTATGACGCTGCTGAAAGTGAAAGCAGGAGTAAGTTGAAGCTAGTAATACAACTGTTGCAAGAAAAATAATTAAGAAAATCTGGTTGGGACGGATGGTGGCAAAAACCGATACCGAAACCAAGGTTTTTTGGGTGTGAAAACCGAAACCGGAACCGAAATCAAAAAATGAAACCGACCCATCCCTAATTTCACTGCCGCCAACGGCGGAAATTATTTAATTGTTTAACAGAGGATAAAAGCAAAAAATGGGCTACATATTTACTTTACACTCAAACAATTAATTACCTAGTAAACGGACTGAAGTTTAAAACTCCTGGTTTTATTTTAAAATCAGTAATATGAAAAGAACACTTTACATTTATATTTACTAGAACAGCTTTTGAATAAAATATAAAAAAAAGCAACAAGTTTGAATTTACAATTTAGTAATTCACATAATTCGGACAACTGCGTTTTGCGTTATTGAATAAGACTCAAATTTTCAAGTAGAAAAAGTAATACTGGTTGCTCTCGGAGACACCGGTAAAATTGAACAGGGTCCGCTAGTTACAATTAATCCGACAGTTTGTTTCAACACGCATGAAGATCAACCGTCCATAGTTTTGTTTCTAGGTTTCCAAAACAAAAGATCAACCACCCGGAGTTTAACTAAAACTCTCTAAGTTATAAAAGCCTCGGCTTGGTTATAAAGTAGTCATTGAAATAATGTTTCCTTTGAATCTTCAACAAAAATCAAACCGTCAGTTCAGAGTAAAATTAATTTAAACTGAACAAGAAAACGTTTGGTTTTTAGTAAGAGAACCACTCTGACGTTATGGAAGGCAGGGGACCAGAAATGCCGATGGCTTGCCAACCATAATTTTCTCTAGGCTAGAAGTTAAGTTAAGTTTGAACTATAAATTTAGAATGGGGGTCCTAAAATAAACTTTCAAAAGCTAAACTATAAACATACGAACCACTACCATTTTGCCCGGCATGGCATCCTCGGGCGTGACGTCTCCACTCCCGACTGGCGTGACCCTTCTAGCTTTGAGATCTGTGAGGTGTGCTGACTGAGGTGTAGAGGGAGGGCAACTGGGGCTTTTTATGCTGGAGCATCGGATTTTGGTGACCAAAGCGCGGACTCACGAGGATGCTAGGCTCCTCTGATTGGCTGAGGGCCAGGAGAACAATGGAAAGTGGGAGAAGTCGTTTTGGCAAAGGGTGTTCGTGTAAAGCCGTTTGAAGGAGTAGGGACATGTAAAGATAGGCCAGAACTCAAGTGAACTTTGGGAAAAGGCCTTTGCATTAAAATATTGACTAGGGATTGAATATTTATAGGAGTACTTTATGAAATGGCCCCCTTTACTTTATAAAAATCAAACTACCTCAAATGGTAAACCTGGTACACAACCCAAAAGACGTCTAAGCTCGACGGTAAAACCATTTTGATCATTTAGATGAACCTGTGTTCAACATAAATAAGAAATAAAGCCGGTTTTTAGGAAGGGGGCCTTAAACCCTTAAGTTATGGACGTTTTAGGCCAGAAATGCCGATGGCGGTTAATTATCCATAATCATTCTCAAAGTTAGAAGTTAAGTTTATATTTAAGAACTGTACATTTAGAATTGAAGTCCAAAAGAATACTTTCAAAAAATTTAAACTAGATACCAACGAACTGCTACCTTGCCTGGCATGGCAACATTCGGACCCTGGGGGACATCTCCATTCCGACCGACGTAGCAACCTCTAGCCTTTGAGATCAGTGAGCAATGCTGACGATTTCCCTATGGAGCTGAGTTTTATACCAGCTGCTTGGCAGCCAGGGTAGAGGGAAACCGCAGACCTGTAGGAGAGCGACCGGGGGGGGGGGGACTGACTCAGACCGCCCAGGCAGTCACTACCGGAAGTAGGCATGATGGCGCGGACGGGCAGGGTAGCTTAGAGCTCTGAGTGGAGGGGAAATTGAATACTGTCTTTTGATTAGAAGGGAATTGTAGCCTTAGGAACTGAGTTTTGAACTCACAACGTGAATAGGCTTATAAATAAAAACTACGATATTATGTATCGCAACTATTGACGGAGTGGGGGGGGGGGGACGGAGTTTGCTGTTCGAATCATTTTTAAAGTTTAATAGAAAGATGGTTTCTGATCTATTGCAAGATTAATAGTAGAAAAAGGCTTTATATACATTCGGATGAGGTTGCTATGGTCGGAGCCCTGAAATAAATACAAGATAAACACTTTTTGGAGAAAATGTCCCGTAAAATATTACAGTAAGAAAAATGACGTTTTGGGCAAGGTAGAGTTTATGGGAAGAAGTTATGTTAATAAATTGCTTTTTAAAAGCACTAAGCAAAAGATAAAATGAACCGGTTTGTGTGTAGATGCTAAAACGCATTTTAGTTGACAACATTATTGCAGCCGCAAATAATGACAAGAGTGCAATCGAAGTTTTCATAATAAACCAAAACCGGTATTGAAGTTCAAAATAAAAACGTAGAGTGCGGGTCCTCAGTACATTTATGTGGTTGAGTGCCGATTGGCAGCCCCTTCTACAACAACACTAAGCTAGTCGGCTTTATGCCTGAGAAAAAAATATAAGTAATTACAAATTTACAAGTTTGGTTTTTCGGAAAATGGCTATCGTTGATTTGCATGCGGTGCGCTCAGTTTGGAGCGTTTTTCAAATGGCTGTAGATAATTGTAGAGAATGAATTTCAAAGTTCTGTTTTCGCAGAGTTGGAGACAGTGTTCGTGGCTATTAAGTATTGAAAACTAGATCGTTTTGAACCATTTTCCTGGGAGTTATGCAAAGTTAAAGTTGGAGGCTTTGGGAATAGGCCTATAGCGCTACTGAGCGCCAAGAAAAAAATTGTTCCCCGAGTTTTTGATTTTTGGTGCGGGGTATCCTAACCAATCTGGATTTTTGGCCAAATACCTTTACATGCCCCCACACAGGAGATTTTACTTAGGGTTTCTGTTGAACTCGAAGTAAAAGCTGGAAAAAAAAGTTAGTGTACACAAGAATGCTTAAAACTTAGGTCGCCAAACCATGTAATCACAATTTGCATGAAAGGTCACAATTCAAGCAATCTCTTCTATTTTGTCGAAAAAATAAGAAGTCTAAAGGTTTTGAGCTACTTAGTCCTCGCTCTGGATCGAATACAAAGTTATATTAACACTATATTAACACTACATATACAAAAATCAAAATGCCATTTTGTGTTTTTGGGGAACTGACGTTTTTTCGGCGAGATTAATTTGAGTAAGAAATTGCATTAAAAAAAACCACTATTTTCGAAACTAGACGAAAATTAAAGGTACATGTTAGGTTTTTTTTAACTGCTAACTGTTAAATGATACGATCTCAACATTTAATGCTCTAACTCGTCAGCCGTGCACAGAATGCAATTTTTAGTTTTTAGGAAAGCATCGAAAAAACCTCGAGGCGCACTCCTCAGGACCTAGCTTGCGATAAGGATCGGAATAGAGGGTACTATGAGCGTATGAGAAACCGTAAGCTCTATTTAAAGTTAACAGATTACCACTGGGATGGTTTTAGGTTACCAAACAACTTATTTTACATAAAAATTCTGACACTGAAGGGTTTTTAGGTATAACCCATAACTTAATTATTATAACGCTGGGAGGTTTTAAAATGGATAATAACCAACAACCTTTTAACGACAGAGTTAACCTTTTGCCCTCAGAGGTAAGACACAAATTTTTTAAAGAAAAATGTTTCGTAAAAACTTTAAGAGGAGTTAGCCAGGAACCACTAGACTCCCATAGATATTCCTAATGAATATTAATAACGTGTCGTTAGTCTTCGTAATTATCCTCTCACAAAGGGAGGCGTTGATAATGATAAAAAGAGTAGACATTGGCACTTAAACTTTAGGTGTAAGGGTCCGAAACGGGAAAAATTGACAGTTTCTTTGAGTGAGGTTGCCCTGACAACGTACCTCTTAACAATTAAAGAAAATTTAAAAAAAAAATGCATAGCTTTTAATATTGAAAACTTAACTGTTGTTTTTAGTTAAACAAAAGACCGTCTTAGGGTATCTGCATTTAAATTAAACTTTCCAGGTTTGTATCTGACTATGTAGTCGTAGTCTTGAAGGGTAAGGCTCCACCTAATCAATCTGGGGTTTTTACCACACATTTGTTTGAGCCAGTGCAACGGGTTGTGATCTGATTCAATGACGAATTTTGTCCCATAGATGTAGGGACGCAATTTGGCAATAGACCAGAGCAAACACGCGCATTCTTTTTCCGTCGTCCCGTAGTTCTGCTCCCGGGCTGAAAACTTACGTGAAACGTAAAGACAGGGATGTTCATCTTCTTCAAACTCCTGGGATAATACACAGCCCATGCCACGATCGGAACAGTCACACTGTAGAATGAAAGTCTGACTAAGGTCGGGGGCTCTTAGGACTGAAAAACGTCACTAAGGCTTGTTTCAAAGTGTCAAACGCTGTTTGTTTTGACTGATTCACAAAACGGGATCTGGGTCTTCCTTTTTCAAGGAGTCTGTGAGGCTAGCACAGATTTCAGAGTACTGTTTGATGTACCTTTGGTTGTACCCTACCAAGCCAGGGAAAGATCTAACGTCTCTCTTAGTTTGTGGTCTGGCGAAATTTTGCACAGCCAAAACTTTTACTTCAGAAGGGGTGCGGGACCCATTTCCTACCTCATGACCCAAGAAGGTAGCCTTGCTACAAGCAACCTGCGATTTTTTTGCATTTACTGTGAGCCCGGCCTTCTTGACTGCGAGGAAAGAGTGGACATTGTAGAGATGTTGTTGCCACGTTTCGGAACCATCTGCAGTGTCATCTTGAAATGGGGTAACGAATTCCTCCATTCTACGGGTGATGCCATCCATAAGTTTATGGAAACAAAATGGGGCGTTTTTCATTCCCATGTTCATCGTGAGTGGTGGGTACTTCCCAATAGGGGTAGTTGTAGTGGCTGCTAAAGAAGCCTGTGGCGTGAGTCGAACCTGCCAGAAGCCTCTGTTCAGGTCGAAAATGGAGATGTATTTCCATTTGCCTGCTCGTTCTGTACACTCCTCAATGTTAGGAATTGGATAGTCTTTAGTTACGGTGTTATTGTTCAGTTTACGGTTGTCAGCTACCGGACGAGGACTTGCATCTTCCTTCTGAACAATGATCATTAGTGACCCGTGAGGAGAGTCGGTCTCAACAATCAAGCCAAGATCCAGCATTCGTTTGATCTCGGTAACAATTAAATCCCTCTCAAATTTCGCATGGCAATAATATTTGCAGGGTTTAATGTTAGAATCAACTAGTTCCACATCATGTGTAACAAGGTCTGTGCGACCTGGTAAAGAGGAGAAAACTCCATCCACTTTGTCAAATACAGCGAGTAGTTCACTCTTCTGCATTTCGGTTAAGGAGCCTATTTTTTTAAAAAGGCCCATGGCTTCCTTAGAAGTAAGGTGGCCATCACCAGGCTGACCTGTCCAGACATGGTGTTGAGGTGACATTTCACGTTCGTCAGAGAAAGAATAATTAGTGGCTCCTTCTCTAGGCAGATATGGCTTGAGAAGGTTTACATGATAAATGGTTTCTTTGTGAATACCAAACGATTTCTTGATAAGGTAGTTTGTATCAGACAATCACTTCAAGACTTCACATGGGCCAACCCAATAAATATCTAATTTATTGGCCCTGGAAGGTTTAAGGACCAGAACCTTGTCTCCTTCCTTGAACTTACGTTCTACTGCCTTTACGTCATAATAGGACTTGTTTTTAAGTTATGACTTAATGATGTTCTCCTGAGAGAGTTCACGGGAATATTTAAATCGTTGAAGTAAATCCAAGATATATTCCAACACACTGGATGAACATCAGGTTCAATCCATTGGTTTTTGACTAAGTCAAGTGAGCCTTTCAAGTTGCGGCCGTAAACAAGCTCCGCAGGGGTGAAGCCTGTGCTCTCGTGAGGAGCAGTGCGCAGGGCAAACGTGGCTCCTGGCAAACATCGTTCCCAATCTTCGGGATGCTCATAACAAACAGCTCTAAGAGCAGCTTTGAGCGTACGGTGTAGTCTTTCCACGCTATTTGATTGAGAGTGATTTACACTGGAATTGATACATTTAATTCCACACTTCTCCAAAAACAAAGTTGTGAGTTCAGAGATGAACGGTGAACCCAGGTCGGACTGGAGCTCTCCTGGAAATCCAAGTCGGGAAAAGATTTGCAAAAGTGCGTCCACTACACTTTGGCTGTTAGCCTCTTTAAGGGGAACAGCTTCCGGGAACTTTGTTGCAGGGTCAAGCAATGAAAGAATATACTTATACCCAGCCTTACTAGTAGGCTTGATGGGCCCAACAATGTCAATAATGTACCTGTTGAACGGCTCACCATTCATGGGCCCGAGCACCATGGGAGCAACAAAGTTTTGTCCCGTTTTGCCAGTCTTTTGGCACGTGAGACAGGTTTGCACGTATTGTTCAATATCGGTGAAGCAATGTGGCCAGTAGAAGTTAGTCAACACTCGGTCTTTTGTTTTTGACCTGCCCAAATGGCCTGCCCATGCATTAGCATGTGCTGTGTCTAAGACAAAATTTCGGCACTCTTCAGGAAGCACTAGCTGTCTCTCTATTAACGGCTTGCCTGAAGTACGAAAGGGCTTTCTAAAAAGCAATCCCTTATCAACGAAAAACTGTTTGTTTTCGTCCTGCTGCTCGATAGGGAGTTCAGCAGTTTTCCAACACTGAGTTAAGGTTGGACATGCAAGTTGCAATTTGGCGAATGTGGGTTTATCAATATTTAACAATTTTAAAAACTGTTCTGTTTGGGGCCCTAAAATAGCAGTATCTAAACTATCTACTTTAGGATTCATGAAACCCTCGGTTACTGCTCGTGGAGTAACCACACGTTGGTCAGACAAACTATCTGAATCGTCATCACTACTGGATGCTACTTCACGATAATTTGGTTTAACAATCGAAAGTTGTTGTTCACTACGAGTTTGTGAACGTGTCACTGCATTGGCAAACAGGGGTAATGGTTTTAATCCCCGTTCTTCCACAGTCTGGGAAGGAATACCTAGGAGCATTTGAAAGTGATCTCCCATGTGATCGGAAACCAAGGCCTCTGTAGATAAAGGCCCGAGTGGCGTCTGCACATCGATCTTTGGGTTGGCGTGAGCTGTAGTCTGCTCTGTGAGAACGTTGTTACAGTGGGTGTACTCACCCGTGAATTGGTGTGGTTTAGCCAAATCTCTGGAAATGACATCATGGGTTGACCCAGTGTCTCTTAGCACTAAACACTTAGCACCGTTAAAACTCCACTCATGGATGTGTTTAGACAAGACAGGTTCAGGAGGTTGACTGTGAATAAAATTACAGCTAGACTGAGAGTCGGGTTTAGACTCAGGATTGGAAGCAAAATGTGTCTCACGAGCACGACAATCACGGATCATATGACCGGGACGTTTACAAAAAAAACACGTGCCATCTCCACGGGGCTTACGTGGTTGATCAAATGCTTTGTTAGCATTGTTGCTGCTGGCGGAATCCCCAACAGTGGAGTCACGTTTAGTGTCCATAAAACCAGCTGGTTTAGCTATGGTTTGGTGATTTTTATTACCACCACGAAAGTTGGATGGGGCTTTAGAAGCTTGTCCACATGGCTGTGCGGCAGTTTGCACTTTGCCTGTTTTGGAAGCAACATCAGCAGAATTTTGCTTGTTGCGGGTTGTGTATTCATCACACAACTTAGCTGCCTCTTGCAGTGTCCCTGTTTTGATTTGGTCGGGCAACCACTTCCGGAGAGCTACCGGGCATGACTTAGTAAACTGTTCCAAGAGGAATAAATTAACTAACTTGTTGAAACTATTGTTGACACCAGCTAACGAAAACCATCAAGAAAAAAACGTTTCCGACTCGAACGCGTGTTCGTGGAAAAGTTGTTCTGGATCTTTTTCCAGACTTCTAAACTGTGCCTGCACTGACTCCTTAGTCTGAACAAACCTTTCTAGTAGTTTAACTTTAACTAGATCGTAATTATGCATGTCTATTGCGTCCATTTGGTCGCACACTTTAACCAAAATTTCACCTAAAAGAGGTTGTAAACCGACAACCCATTCTGACTTTAAAATATGGTTTTCTCAAATATGGTTTTCTCAAATATTTTTATAAAAGAGTTAATTTCCGATTTCGGTGCCTAGTTGTTAATTAAACGAACTGCATCAGAAACTTTTCCGGCTTTAGGTCCGGAACTATACTTTGTTCCATATTATGCTTTCAGAAAATTGACTGTATGACGCCACGTTTTCTTCCACTACGAGTGCAAAAAAACCGTAAACATCCCATTCGTAAACTCTAACAGTAACTTTGTTGAGTGTACAAATGTGATATCCACATGTTTTTGCACTCTTAAGTGCAAGGAAACGAGTCATCATCCAGTCAGTTTTCTGAAAACATAATATAGAACAAACTATAGCACTAGACATTTCAGAAACTGGACTTGAAGTACCAGTTGCTGCTCTTAATTTTGCTAACTCAATTTGTTTATTGGTTAGATCAAGTTCACGTTCGATTTTACGGATTTCTAGGGCTCTAGCGGCATCGCTACTTTGGGCCCCCGTATCTTTTAACATTAATTCGTGTGCTTGAATTTTGTCAGCTTCTGCTGCGGCATGAGCCCGAACTCTCACGGCCTCTGCTCATACTTTATCTGCTTCTGCTAGCTCTGAAGCTTTAAGTTTTAATTCTTCGGCTTTTAAAAATAATTCGTTTTCTTTAAGAGCTAATTCCTTTTTGTGTTGATTAGCAGTGTTACGCTTTTCAATGGCGCTCTCAGGAAACTTTGTTGTCTTCGTAAGCAACAGTGAGAATTTTAACGGATTCTTGCCTTACTTCACTTACAGTTAGGTCAAGATTTAAACAGGCCTTCTTGAGGTCCTTGTTTAGAATACCTTCGAGTATTTCTAGTAAATCCTCCATGTTGGAAGCTTTAACGTTAATTCAAGCAGAAACAAGTTTTACGTGAATTTTTGAGAATTAAATTGCAGCCGCAAAATAATTAAACTATTAAGTTGGACTAGAGCACGAATTTAATCATTTCTCTAAACAACCCTTAGGTTAAACACAAGATACACTTTTTACCCTTAGCACTCTGGTGGATTATTAAATGCATAAAATACATAAGGCAAAACACTCGGCTTGGCGGCCAAAGCAAACCTATGTGCACTAACCTTTTCGAAAACACAATCGCTGTGTGGTCCGTCTATCCTTGCCTCCCATCGTAGACCTGGATGTAGAGCCACTTGAACGTCCGGTGAATTTTGCACAAAACGTCCTTGTACTGTTGTGAGCGCCCTTCTGGTTGAAAGTTGAACACAAACGTCCTAGTTGGGTTTTTGGAGCTCCATTTCCTTGGAACAGGGTGGATCCTCCGGAATACTGTTGAACTTCTACTTCAACCTTCTGCAGGTTAGCCCAATTTACATCTGGTGAAGCTGGGGTTGCTGCTTTCCTTCTCCAAGCCGGATCGGGATTGTAGGCCTAGTTGTTGGCGTCTAGGCTGACATTTTTTGGAAGTAACGTTTTGTTTTTGTTACTGACATCTCGGTTGCAGTTTCGTGACTTACTGCGGACTTCTCTTCTTAAGATGGAACTGGCATAGTAGTATGACGGGGGGGGGGTTTGGAGTGGCACAGCACCTTGTGATTCCACCACTGCCACCAGTTTTGTAGCGGCGCTACCTGTCACGTTAGGTGCTTTTCAGATGGGCACCGACATCTGGTGTTCTGGCGAATTCTTAGGTAGTACTCAGGGTGTCTTTTTTTTACTTTTACGGAGAATACAGCACTGCAGTATCTACTGCACGGTTAAGAGGGGAGCGCCCATGCCCTGTCTAATGGTTCACTGCCACCACGATGGGTGTTTAATTGCAGGCTTGGAGTTAATTAAAAATGATTTTTAGTTATTCACTCTTGCAAGTAATTCACTAAAAGTCCGACTGTCATTTAAAACAACGCTTGGTTTTTTAATATAACATGTTAAATTTTACACTTTACAGTTGCAAACTAGAATTTATAAACAATAATATTTGAAAGCTTTGAATTAAAGCACACGATGATTTACAATAAAATCGACAAAAATGAACGAATTAAAAGTTCATACACTACAATAAAATTTTGATTCGAAAACTTGTTTGAGTCACCGGACTCACTAAGTTACATAATGCACCTTACATTTGTAAAATAATCTAAGTTATGTTTCAAAAGCCACTGCTAAAGATCAAACTACCTCAATGGTTAACCTGGTACACAACCCAAAAGACATCTAAGCTCTACGGTAAAACCATTTTGATTATTTAGATGAGCCTGTGTTCAACATAAATAAGAACTAAAGCTGGTTTTTAGGAAGTGAACCTTAAACCCTTAAGTTATGGTCGTTCTAGGCCAGAAATGCCGATGGCGGTTAACTATCCATAATCATTCTCAAAGTTAGAAGTTAAGTTTATATTTAAGAACTGTACATTTAGAATTGAAGTCCAAAAGAATACTTTCAAAAAATTTAAACTAGTTACCAACGAACTGCTACCTTGCCCGGCATGGCAGCATTCGGACCCTGGGGGGCATCTCCACTCCGACCGACGTAGCAACCTCTAGTCTTTGAGATCAGTGAGCAATGCTGACGATTTCCCTCTGGAGCTGAGTTTTATATCAGCTGCTTGGCAGCCAGGGTAGAGGGAAACCGCAGACCTGTAGGAGAGCGACCGGAGGGGGGGGGGGAACCCCTGGATGAGGAGAAACTGACTCAGACCGGCCAGGCAGTCACTACCGGAAGTAGGCATGACGGCGCGGACGGGCAGGGTAGCTTAGAGCTCTGAGTGGAGGGGAAATTGAATACTGTCTTTTAATTGGACGGGAATTGTAGGAGCTTGAAGACCAAAGAGAATTGCTGACTTTTGTGAACTGAGAGACCTTAGGAACTGAGTTTTGAACTCGCAACGTGAATAGGCCTATAAATAAAAACTAAGATATTATGTATCGCGACTATTGACGGAGTGGGGGGGACGGAGTTTGCTGTTCGAATCATTTTTAAAGTTTAATAGAAGGATGGTTTCTGATCTATTGTAAGATTAATAGTAGAAAAAGGCTTTATATACATTCGGATGAGGTTGCTATGGTCGGAGCCCTGAAATAAATACAAGTTAAACACTTTTTGGAGAAAATGTCCCGTCAAATATTATAGTAAGAAAAATGCCGTTTTGGACAAGGTGTAGAGTTCATGGGAAGAAGTTACGTTAATAAATTGCTTTTTAAAAGCACTAAGCAAAAGATTAAATGAACCAGCTTGTGTGTAGATGGTAAAACGCATTGTAGTTTACAACATTATTGTTGCCGCAAATAATGACGAGTGCAATCGAAGTTTTCATAACAAACCAAAACCGGTATTGAAGTTCAAAATAAAAACGTAGAGTGCGGGTCCTCAGTACATTTATGTGGTTGAGTGCCGATTGGCAGCCCCTCCTACTACAACATAAGCTAGTCGGCTTTATGCCTGAGAAAAAAATATAAATAATTACAAATTTACAAGTTTGGCTTTTCGGAAAATGGCGATCGTTGATTTGTGTGCGGTGGGCTTAGTTCAGAGCGTTTTTCAAATGGCTGTAGAGAATTGTAGAGAATGAATTTCAATGTTCTGTGTTCGCAGAGTTGGAGACAGTGTTCGTGGCTATTAAGCATTGAAAACAGGGATCGTTTTGAACCATTTTCCTGGGAGTTATACGAAGTTAAAGTTGGAGGCTTTGGGAATAGGCCTATAGCGCTACTGAGCGCCAAGAAAAAAATTGTTCCCCGAGTTTTTGATTTTTGGTGCCGGGTATCCTAACCAATTTGGATTTTTGGCCAAATGCCTTTACAAATTATCCCATTAGACGATATTCCAGTTAGACGTTCATCCGACGCCCCCACTCTGCTCATCGACAAACGCAGCGGACGGTCGCTATATACCAGAGCAGGGGGGGGGGATGGTTTTCATTTCTTCTCCTCCAAAGGGCTACAAAAAAAATCGACTGTGGTCATTATGCATGCCTGAATTTTTAAACCTATTAAGTAGATTTGTATTACTGGTACCTATGTCGCTTTTTTATTATGAAAATAAGAGCGTAGAATTGGAGCATTGGTTTTGATGGCTTATACGCGTAGCCTACCATGAATTGTGACCTACATTCTTCAGCTGTCGCTTTACCTGTCCTAACCTCAGTTACCTACTATGAGCCGTGGGCTCATGATTTTTTTAGCGTAAGCAGTTATTGTATTTATTTTAATTCTCGTTTCTTGTTTGCCAAAACATATTAACCTGATAATTTTACCATTACCTTGTCCTTAATGTGATGTCTCCCTGGAGGTTTTTCAGTGGTATGTAGCAACTTGGGTGCGTGTCCCTACTGCGCATGTGCAATGCAGTCCTCCTCTATATAAGCGAGAGCATGGCCGGTTCCGGCATTCATTTTCTTCCAGAGGTTCCTACGCGTCACCTCGCTCTTCATTCTCCCGCCTTTCGCCCGGAATTTGGATTCTCCTTACGCCCCGACTTCATGATGGCTACCGTCGAAGACGACTCAGCCCATGACGTCCTTACACCCATCGCTCCGTCTTCGGATGCTGTGCTCTTACCAGCTCCCCCGCCGCCCGTCCGCGATGACCGCTGCGCGACCAGCCTAGACCGGGATGCTTACGTCGCCAACGACAATGACGATTCTCAGCTGCAAGACGGCCAACGCACCCTGCTTCCCCTCGACCGTACGGCCTTGGAAGAAGACTTACGTCAAGCCAAAGCACTTTTCCGCGAAGCTAAACGGAAGCTTCGTCAAGCCTCGTCTACGCAGATTGGCCTTTTCACCTCTCACCAATTCACCTCTCGGCCTCTCATCCAAATCTTCTCGCAGGGATCGTAATGTGACCTGTAGCGAGGCCCACAACCCTGTCGACTCTGTTTTCCGTCATTACGCAAGGACGATTCCGTAGCCTCCGCCTTCCTGCTCTTCGTCCGCACGCCGAGCCGACACACAAGATTGGGTAGCGTCAACCGTAAGCCACGACAGCCGAAAGCGCCACTCTCCCGTCCTTACGCCTACTGCCAGGAAACGTAAGCACTCCACCGTTTCGGCCACAACTAAGGCGCCACCTGTCGCCGCACCACAAAACCCACCGGCCGCCCTTAAGCCTGTTGCGAAACACATTTAGTTTACAGACGACAACGCTGACGACCCAACCATTTCTCTTGCATCACTTCTCAAAACAATAGAAGAGACAGTCCTGGACTGTGTTCTATACAAGCAGGGGTCATAGAGTTCCTACTTTTTCCTTATATCCTACTTTTTTTTCCTAATTCCCTATTTTCCTACTTTTTTCCTGTTGTAACGGCGGACGCTTCGACGGCTGAAGTGCTTGTAGCGCCCTCGACATCCTTGGTTGACGAGTACTTCTTTGCATCAGGTTACATGATTATTTCGACTTTTTACGATAATAAGGACAGCATGGGCTACAGTCCCGGCATGGGGGATGGAGCGTCGGTGTCCTATTCTAGGCCTAACCTTAATGCTTCCAGTAATACACTGCCACCAACGGTGGATTAATTTAATTGCTTAAACGAAGTATAAAGCTAAAATGGGCTACATAATAATTTACACTAGAAACAATTAATCTTACTAGGGAACGAACCTGAGGTTTAAAAACTCTTGGTTTCTTACTATCTGCAAAATACTTACCTCCAGTCTACATGCTAAATTCGTTTAATTTTGCTTTTCCCATGCTCAACCACCCATAAATCCTGAATTTATGAATTTCAACGTCAGTTGCCCTCTTTTCCCGCTAGGCGCGCTACCAGCGCTGGCGCTGCAGCCGCCTGCCTCGTGGGGAAAAACCCCATTCGTTTTTGAGCACGCACGAGTGAAGTCGTGCGTTTCTTTCCCTAAAAGAAAATGGCCGACCACAATAGTGAGGACGAACTTGCTAGGCTTAATGAACTACTTAAGGATGGTGATTTCGCTTCGTGCACGCACCAGAAAACACCTTTAGATCTCCATCCTTTATGCAGGAGGTGTAGGATTTGTGATTTCGGTGACGAAGAATGCAATATTTGCGAAGCTCATAACCCGACCTCAGTGAAGCGCATTCTGTGGACGTGGAAACGCTCCGACAAAAAACTTGAACAAGTAAAGAAGAAGCAAAAGAAAGAACATTTTTCCCTCGATCGGAGACTAGCTGAAATGGCCAAGGACCCTCAGGCGCCGATCTTTATTGAAGAATTAGTCGTGAGTGCAACCGATTCGTCATCGGAATTTGACGGTTTTCCACTCGGTGAAAATTCTGTTTACCCGCATGGTTCGTTGGGGGCTATGGTGACGGCGGCCCGTGACACGGCTAAATCGATCGTCTCGGATCGGACGGCCGATTTGGAGGACAAAGTTTTACATAAAGTGAGCACTACGGTGCTATCTCACGTGGACACGAAAATTGGGGAGTTTCGAGGTGAGGTGTTAGGATCCATCGCGGGACTAGTATCGACGGTGAACGCGTTGATAGCCCAACAAGGTTTTTCAAGCAACAGTTTTGGTGCCAGTGCTGCAATGACTTCCCACACCGAGTCTTGTGTGATTTCGGAACCAATATCGGACACACCAATTAAGGAATATGGTGAGCAGAATGTACTCTTGAACAGTGACTTATCAGTTCACGTAGAGGGATTGACTGCAGTACTTGTCAAATGTCTTGAGGAGCGCGAGACAAAGGGTTCGCCGGCGATCAAAAAGGGTTCGCCGGCGATCAAAAAGGGTTCGCCGGCGATCCGGACGGGTGGTTCGCCGGGCAGTGCGCTACAGAGTAAGCCGAGGCCGCGCGACGGAAAGACGGAGGCTAGTTCAAGGGACAGTCCAGCCCGCCACAGTGCAGTCTCATTATCACGAAAGGAAAAAGGGGAAGGTAAACATTCTAAGGACACAACTGTTAAAAAGAACAGTGGACAAGTGAGTGGTGGAAGGGCTCAGGGCGATCTGTCAGCACCCGAGAAAAGGGCTAGCGGACACGATAATTACAAGCCCAAAAGTTTGACCAATCCGTCCGCGCCCGAGAAACGGGTTAGCGGACAGGATAAAAATGTGCCAAAAATGAAGGAAACACGTTCAACCGAGGAAAGGGAGGTCCAACGTGAGGTTAAACGGCACGGGTCAAAAAAGGCCCTGCCCGCGCCCGAGAAAAGGGTCAGCGGGAGGGCGTGTAGTGTGGATTTAGTTTCTGACACGGTGGATCCCGTACTCAGCAAGGCGAACTATCATCACGGTTCGCCAGTTCGCAGCGATCACGATCGCAGCCCACGTAGAACTGAATCCAGTTTGGCGGATCGCGGTTATCCTAGGGATCGCAGTCCGCACGGCGATCGCAGTTCGCACGGCGATCGCAGTTCGCACGGCGATCGCAGTTCACACGACGATCGCAGGCCGCACATCGATCGCAGTTCACGGGCGGGTCGCAGCTCACATGCAGTTCGTACTGATCAGGAACCTCGCGAACATCTACCAACCCGACGTCAATCTATGTACAGCGAGAAGGATCGCAGTTCGCCTGTTCGCGATTGTTCACCAGGCTTCTCCGGACATCGCCGGACATCCCCGGATTTCCCCGAACATCCACAGATCACCATTTTTCGCCGGTTAGAGCGGTCCTTCCACTTGTCAGGGAACAGGAATTTTATGACGAAGACGGGGAAGACGATTATGAGGACGACCAGTTCTACCAAGACCACCTTGCTAGGAGTGACTCTGCTACACGCAAACGGGAATACGATCGTGGTTCCCTGTCGCCGGAGGCAAAACGGAGGAAGGTGGTGTTCAATGAGGATAACGTGTTCATGGAAGAGAAAAGCTTTGGGGATGAACAACGTGATCAAGAAAAACAGTGGCGGGAATCGGTCGCGTCACG